>VCRD01000028.1:370880-447811 GCA_006783055.1 Trinorchestia longiramus
ATTATTATGAATAAGGCGTCCGTGGTTGCTGCTGTCATGCGTGTAGTTGAGTTATTATTATGAATAAGGCGTCTGTGGTTGCTGCTGTCATGCATGTAGTTGAGTTATTATTATGAATAAGGCGTCCGTGGTTGCTGCTGTCATGCGTGTAGTTGAGTTATTATTATGAATAAGGCGAGGCTGCATCTCTTGGTCTTCTCATTCACCTCACAACCTCATCGTAGTTATCATGAACGAGATCCTCTACGTATGCTAGTAATAATTCACTGCAAGCCAAGTTCCTCGCGTGTTTTAGTAGAAGACATATGTAGTGAAAGTAATGCGTGAGCGTGAGTTCATTTCTTACTTTGAAAGATTAGGCAGATATTTGGCTAAAGAGTGGTCTATGATAAAGTAGTTCTGCTTCATGTTATATGTACTATAACGTTTACGTAAGCGACTAAAGCTCACCAGTGCTTATTATTTTACATTTATTTAACCTTTGAGTCAAAAACAATTAAACAATATGATGGATGCTAATTTTGATTTCTAGCTGGGCAGTGAAATTAAATTTTTTCTAAGTAATTAGAAAAAAGATAGAGAGATGGAGATGTAAAAATGAGAGATATAAAAATGAACGTAATTCTCAATCTAAATATTTCAGTAAATCAGATTCTGGTGCTCTGTATTCTGGGTTAGATTTCAACTGATTATTTATTCTAGAAGTTTACGTTGACCGTAACCAGAATTTCGCGAATCATTTTTGATAAATTCCCTCTTATATTATCACCAAAAAAATAAGAAATACATGGAAATTTTTCTGAAACAATATCGTGTTGTACTAGTTTTTAAAACTTCATAAGAATTGTTTTATGCGTTTAACGTTCATACACATTTTCAGAAAATCGTATTTGTTCGAGTATGTGCACTTGCTAGTCCTGATATCTGCTGAGTCACTTTATTCTGCACAAATTTTCTCTACTGGGATTGGCATTCCATCATTAGACGCTACATCAATTACATATTAGTCCTAATTCCTGCTTGGAATAGAATGGCTTTGTTTCGCATTCAGGATTGGGGACCGCGTACTTAATTACTGGATAAAGGCACTGGCGCGAACAATACAGGAAATAAAGGCACAATAAGCACTATCTCTAAAAATGAACGATTTCAAGTGTTAAGTGCAGAGCAAAGAGAGACTTGCTGAGACTAATGGGCATGAGAATATCAATTTCCCGCAAAGGTTGAGATGAAATTTTTTTACGGAAAATACTACTCACGAATGACGTATAAGAGATAATGACATACATGTAAACTAAATTCAGAATGTTTGAAGACACAAGGAATATCATCAACCTATACTCAGGAAAACATGTGCTCTCGAACAGAACACAAGATTCAATAGGAATAATATTCAAGATAATATTTCGAATAATTTTAGAAGAAAATTGAAACGCAGGCTCCTATGGCACCTACGAATATCTGGACAGGTGCAATTTACTGAAACTGTCTCCGTCTCTCAGAGCTCAGTGACACAGGTTTTCCATTAGAGTAGTGCAAGTTCTGAAGCCGAATATTGGCCGTAGCTTTGGATGTGTCTCAGAATGACTGCTATCTTTAGAGAGCTACAATATCAGAATATCATCGCACATTCAACGAAAAATAACAAAAACAGAAGGATGCTACGACAAATAGGCGACTGAACTGAAGTAAAAATTTTTTTAGTTGTGCATTTATTTTAAAGATAAAATTCCAGGCCGAAATTGGACTCACATTCGCCAGGTCAATTACGTTTTCATGAGTTGTCACTTAAGTTCAATGGTTAATTTTATGCAGTAGGGAAATGATCAAGAAATGTATTATAGCATATTCAGTTCATAACAAATGAAATATTAAGAACTTGTAAAAGATACTACACAATTTCTTCCAACATTATGAAACGAATGTAAATTGACACTTTAAAATTTTACTACTTGTTTTGCATATGAAAAAATGTAAAATGAAAAAAAATACTCACTATTATATATCGGGCAATTTGAATCACAGAAAAAAAAACATAAATCCATAAAAAATCCATCCCCAAGGCAATTTTATCCTCTATCCCAATCGCTCATCTAGCAATAATACTGGGGTGTTTACTTACTAATGAATATTTATATACTTATAATTTTTAATGGCCTGCTAGCAGAAAATTTTCCAATTTAGAACTATTAAACTTTAGTTATAATAGTCATGACGGACTACAAATCACATAAGCATTCACAGACCTAAGAAATTGGTCGCTCGTCTGAAAAGTTCGATTGTTGCGAGAGCTCACAATTTATTCAGCTGCACGAGCTAAAACTAAAAGACCGTAAATATTTGGCCGAAGTGAGGTGACACGTTAAGAATTAAGTCAAACACTTCATATGTTGGTCCTCCATTTTGACTGTATATCCTCGGAACGAGAGATGACAGATTTATGCACACAAAATCAAGCCAAATTTGACAATTTACTCATCTTTCAGTCGCCGTCTACGCTTGCTGATACTTTAAATCATTTGTATCTGACTTAAGAATAGGTCAGCAAAAATTATCAAATTAATAGAAGGTAAAGGTTAGGGTCCAAGCTTTCTTTTGACGTAATGGTTTGAATCAACACTGGAGTGGCTTGATCGTTCTACTATTTCTAACCAACTTATGTCGTTTCTTAAGTACCACTTTATAGCCCTTAAAAACTTCTGTACTAGATTGCCTTTAAATGAGTCAGTGTATATTCTAATTCAGAGCTAGGTAAAAATTTTATACTGAAGCATACCTTGCCGTAAATTATCTTACCTTTAGAATAGCAGCATCTCTATTCTGTTAATTTATTTCATGTACAATAAGTCCAACAGTATTTATCAATAAATCTGAGATATATTCCTCAGATTTTGCATGATAGTTTCAACATTGCTTCTGAAAATAACGCCGTATTATGGGGTGACCATTTTCTCAAGAACTAAACGAAAACTTATTGAACAATTTCCATATCTCATAGAAAAAAGATATCAAATTACTATGCTAGTAAATGGCTACCTTCAGAATTATTGCAAAGTAGGAGCAGTTGTTGCTGTCTTTCAAAATTAAGAAAGCGAATTCTTAGCTAATGCACTTGGCGAGAATTACTGGTTTTTAATTATTTCTGTCAATTACTTGTTTCAAATTCTTGTTTATATTTTCTGGTTTAATTTTGAGTTGTTCTGTTTCTGAAAGGGTTACATAATGTCAAACTCAATATGGTATATTAACACCTAAGGAATTTCTTGACATACGTAACAACTCTTCAATTGCTGTCAAACAAGCCCAAGGGAGTAAAAAATTTAACGCCGTTTTTTGGAATCCCTGTAAATGCTAAAACAAACACACCTTTTTAAATGATATTTGAGCTGGCATTGTTCGTTCCAGCCTCGTGCAGAAACGCAGCTGGTTTCATTAAAATTTCTTCACGATACACGACTGTAAACAGAAATTTTAGCGTTTCTTACCAACTTCTTGTAATTGGAAGTTCAGTTGGAAAATATCGGGCAAATTAGTTGCTCACTTTTGTCGGTGTTTTATGAATTAGTCTTTAATGAAACTAGTTTAGTCTCGAGCAGGAATTAAGATCAAAGCCAAGCACCATCGTGCAGTAAAATGGATCAGACTCATACCATTCAAAAATATCAAATTAAGTGATGAAAGTAACTGTTAATTTCGCTTCAACTGTTCGAATTCGCACCATAAAACTTTTATATTTTATTTCACGTGTGAATTGAGAATATTGCCCAATTTATTGAGCGATGGCGATCAATTTATACATCTGTTTTACCGACCATGAAACTCCTGAGGGATTTGATTGGAATAAAATTTTATAGCACCCGACGTAAGCTGCAAAGAACAATTTAATCTGATACAAAGAAATATTCTTCACATGTCAGAGGTGGTCACAACCTTAACCCATTGGCACGCGCAAGCAAAATGAAGGAAGAAATGTGTAAAGAACAATTTTTTAGTTACAATTGATTATTTTATTCGAAAAAAAAATTAATCCAAAGTATAGAAGCATAACTTTTTCATCACATGCATATAAAACTCAAATTTGGAAAGATATACGAAAACTCGTTTTCGAAGTATTGGAATTTTGGGCACATCTAGTATTTAAATGCCTGTGGTGCGTTAAGACGTATTTTAAGTATAGTGACTATGCTTGTGTAGAAGCAAGCAAATTTCAGAAGCTGTATGTAATATGTAGCTACGAGCAATATACTTCTAGACATCAGTAAGGAATTCACGCACTCCCAAAGTTATTTCTCGCCTGACAATATTCTGCAAAATCTCTGGAGGATATTTCTGCGTAGCGAGAAGGAGCCCCAGCTGCGTGTGCTTGCTTGCTGGGGCATTTCTGCCGATCGACAGACAATACCTCAGGAAACCGTGACCTGAATGTTGCCAAACTCAGATATCTTGTTGAAGCTGCGCCCGTTATCCGAGATCTTGCATGCGTAATGCCTCATTTCCCTGTTGTAGATCTTGCACGCTCAGATAAATGTATTCTCTGACAACCTGTTAGAGAATACAAAGTCAACTTGTTGGTTCGATTCATTGCGTTCAAAATAACTTTCCAATATTCTTACTTTCTGTTCATTCAGTATTTTGTCATTTTGAGTGACTTGATAATAGTGCTGTTCGTGAAAACGATACATCTTTTGCATCATTATAGTGAATATTTAATAAACTTGAATACTTTTTATTTTCCTTCATATGTAATTTATTTTTTGGCTTCATAAAGCTTTGTTTCAATTTTTTTAAATGTGAAGTGACTTTTAGCAACACATAGACTTTAAACAATTGAAATTGAATTTGGTAAGAATAGAATAGAATAGAATAAGGCAATAGGAACTAGCCGTTTGGCCCATTCTTGGTTCAATAACGAAGTCCCATGCCGTCTAAAGTACTATGCAGTCTAAAGTATTTTCGTATAAATAAATAGTCTTTCATATCAAGTAAATCGGCAGTTAACCAAATATTTCATTCAAATTACTTCCTCCAAATTCTGCATTGTATTCCACAATACGCTCAACAAAATAAAAATCTGAACATAAAAGATTAACTGATTATTCGAATTCATTCAACAAACTTCATAAATAATTATTATACATTCAACTAATTCTATTTGTAATTAGAACACATACAATTTACTCCATCGATAATTATAATGCATACAACTAGCTTCCATCATTAATAAGTGTCTCACCACTCCTGAACTCTGATTAATTTATGCATAACAAAAAAAATACATTTTTAACTATGAAAAGCTTGATTATTTTCAAGTTACTCAGTTTACAGATGTTCAAGTACAAATTTTCATCCCAAGTTCAAAGGATGGGTTTTTTTGACATAAGGTTAACCACAGAATTTTTGTTTTGAATCAAGTGGAGGCATGTGTTTCATGCAGTCTATACGTTGACATATTTTTGATTCGGTGTCAAGTCGAATTCTGAAGGTTGGATAACCATGAGAGAAACCATTTTTCTGTCGAATTTAGAGGTAAGAAAGCAGTTCCCTTGCATCGTGATGCAAGCAGTGCTCTTGCCTGGAATCTGCTCATAATAGATAATGAGATCAGATGATTGGTATTATTTGTTATTTTTGTAGACTCGTCTTTCCTTCATTTTAACATCCCGATATCTATTATGTAATGTTTAGCCAATGAATGAACATGCCGTGTAAGTTTAAAAAAAAAAATTTGAGTGCAAGCAGCAAATGAACCCTCGATAAATTTATCAATGCTGTTTTATTCACGAGCATTGAATGAAACTGCAAATCATTACGCAAACTCAAGGATTTTTTCATTAGTATTAAAAATGATTTCCTTTTCTCGGACTAAATGATCCCGGCTTGTATACTAAGTTCATTAGCAGTGACTTGTTTTTCCCGTAAAATCTTCCGTTTCATAATGAAGAGCGCTAAGTTCTTGATATTCATCAGTGAATTGATCCGTACTATTTTACATGAATAATTATTTTACTATAGCAGTTAATTGACGGAAAAGTCACGGTATTTTGTTTCATTGTAATACAATATGAACTTGCAGTACCAGGAGGTAAACTCGTTCCTCAATGGATTCATTACGTCTGACTCTGTGAAATTGATTAAAACAACTCTCACTTGCTGCCAATTATCAAAATAGAACTGAAAGAAATAGAGTGTAAAGAATGATGAATATTAAATGAAGAACTAATTGCGTCCGAATAGAAAAGTAATCTTTTTATAACATGCAATACATCAGAAACATTTGTGAGCCCACACTATTTTTGAAAAGGTGCATGTAAAATTAAGTACATTTTCAGATCATGTTAGTTTTCATTTCATGCAAGGTTTTAGAGGATACAAAAATTCGTATTATCATATTTATTGGTTCACAATTAAGTATGATATTGTTATCATATTTATTTGGCTCTTACTTGATTGTAGTCTTGTTCCCATATTTCACTAGATACCATATTTTTGTCCAACCGCTGATCAAATTTTTTTGACATTTTGAGCGCTTGCGTGTCTTAGGAACGACGCATTCCGTAAGAAATTCTGTGTCAGTTGTATGATATTCCACTTTAAGATAAGCAACTTAAATTTTCACTTGAAAATAACTTGCAAGGGTCGTGTTATGTGTAATCAATTTCCAAGCATATTCTCCCAGAAGTTGAGTGCTGCCGTGTTTACTTCTCCTTTTAAGTTTATATATGTTTTGCTGTATTTTGAAGCACTTGAAATTTCTGCAAAAATATTAAAATACAGCTATTAGGACTGTTTTTCTTGATATTACTTGTACGATATCTGATTTCACCAACACCAATTGAATAGCATAAACTCATTTTCTGAGTACATACAAATGATAATTACTGTTTCCTAGCGTATCTTTCTCCTAGAAACACGGCACGCTTTCGTTGGTAGCAAATTTTAGGGTCGCTCTGAAAAATGCGAGCAGTTTGAAAGCTAATTTCTTCCGTCAACGAAGTTGAATCCTCTTCTGAGCAATTTTCTGTCTAATTTAGAAACGAACGGCATTCATCAAGAACAGGCTAACCAATCTTTCGAACAGCGTTTTATGAGAATCTTTTTGAGAATTTAAACTCCGTAACGTTTATTTGAGTTAGTCTCTGTGGCCATAATTTATCCGACAAACAAAAGACAAGAAGTTTTATGGAATTAAAATCACTGGGCTCTACAATTGGTAATTGGGCAATAAGCTCTACGTGACTGATTTGTGGTGGAGGTAGATCAGGAAGTTGAGGCTAATTTGAGGTGGATGTAGATAAGGCCGTCAAAACTGATTTGTGGTGGCTGCAGATCAGGACGTTAAAGTTGATTCGGAGTGGATATAGATAAGGAAGAGACCGTTGTTTCCACCAAATGATCAGTGTTTTGCAATGAAATATTCAATTTAATAAAATTTTGAATGATAACATATCAAGTGCTCGTTCAAATCAGATTCCAAACATTCTCACTGCAGCCAAAAAACTTTTTGAAATAACATCCATTTTTGCCTGCTTTCTCTGTTGCCACTTCCGTGAAACTTAGGATGCTTCTTCTTCAGAGCTGAATGGATAAATTGTTTTTTATTTATATCAAAAACGAGATATCACTAAAATGAAACACTGCATTATTTTTTAGCCGTACATTGCTTTTTTTACTCGTCGTTTTCGAACATTGCGTTATTTATTGAATTAAACTGTTTTTTGTTCAATAAACAATTTTTCGATGAAGGATGTCAAAGTTCTTTCAGAGGGCGTCAGAAACTGCCTTTCCGGGAAGTAAAAATTCTCCTCATTTGATCATGATCATTAATGATTAACGTTAACGTACATACTCAATATTACTCCACTTACTAGTAGTTCTCCTTTTCTCTTCGGTAGTTCAATCTTGCATAATGTTAAACAACTTCTGATCACAAGGAGTAAATTAACGCACACTTTCAAGCCTTCCACTCACACCTCCACCATTGTGCAAACGTTGTAGACTTCATTAAGATTCATGATAGTGGCATTATCATTAAAAGTGTCATAAATATTAGAGTTATACTTCTTGCCAATATTAATAGGGAAAAGTTTTGCAAGGAAGCTCAGTTTTAATCTAACTCTTCCAAAACCTAATTAAATAGATCACGATTAAAGTTAGAATAACTTTGAACGTATCACTCACAAAGATCATTTCAAGAGTGTACAAGTTACGCATCCATAAGCAAAAAAATTACGATGAGTTGAAAATATTATTTTGACTCGTTGCCAGGGAAAGACAATCTGGGCATCATTCAAACACAAAATTAGATTTCAAAACATCAAGGGACTCTACTGTTCCGAATTTCCAGGGTCAGCCATTAAAAGACTAACCCTAAAATATTGTAAACGAATGTCTCTTCTTATTAAATACGGAACAAAAGAATCAAAAGGATGAGCAAAGGAAAACTAGTGCGGAAATTTCTGTATAGTATACTCTGTCCCACGAATACTAAATATTCTTATAGATAAACACAAAAATTCAAGCGCATAATCAGTCTCATATTTTCCACAAATGACAGAGCATTAATCATGTCATGAATGTTTTTGAACAATAATTTTATCATCTTACTTTGCCGACTCTTTTAAACGGTAATGTGTGAACCGTAAGTTTATGTAATTCTACATTTCTCTCCCACTGCAAAAAATGTACATTCTTTGTTATACTTTTTTGAAGGACAATCCTCAAAAATATTCTATCTAACCTTATGCACGTCCACTTTAGAACAGTTTTCATCGATTCAGACAGGATAGGCTAATATTAAAAAATATTGGTACAAACTTCGATCATGCATGCTGTCCTGTGTCATTTGCAAGTATAGTGGCGCTGAACACCTCGCTTTCACTGCGAGGATTCATGGGATTGATGCGCCAAAACAAACTTTCAACAGTTTCCGTAGAAGCCTTCTACTTCCTACTTATTTTCATTCTGTTTTTCAGCCTCGTCTGCAAAGTGTAGTCTCAATAGTTGTAAAAAGGGCTTAAGATTGATTATGTATTGGGTTTTCATTGTAATTTAAAATTTATAAATGTTTTAGAATCTTTTGGGAAAGCATTTTTCTGAGTTAACACAGGTAATAAATGGAAGGAATAAGGACACTGGTGAATCTTTTGTAAGATACGAGAGAGTTTTAGATACACTGATCAAGGAATATAACGGTAGATTCAAGGAATTTGAGAAGCATGAAATAACATTAAAGCTGGCTTTCCAACCACGCATACTTGACTTTTCTAAAGCACCAGAAGAGTTCCAAATGGAGCTTATAAAGTCATCTGAAGATAACATTGTTGAAGCACAGTTCGATCATAAAGAAGTTCCCGTAAAAATATGGAAGAGAGCAAAAAGGATCCTCGCCATTGTGAACATGCACGTAAGTTGATATCGTGTTTCGGTACAGCATATCTCTGTGAATCAACATTCTCCTACATGAGAAAAATAAAGAATGCTTTGAGGGCTCAGATAACAGATGAACACCTTGAAAACCAACTAAAGCTCAAGACGTCCACATGAACCAAATATCTCAATGCTGGTTCAACAGAAGCAACCACAGAGAACTCATTAAATGATAAAAAAAGTAAGTGAACAATACATTTTCTTGTTTACTTTTTGATATGTTTTGTATTTTCATGTAAATTATGAATGTAATTATATCATCAATAGCTGCGGTATAACTATTATATAGAAACTTACATATTAATTGTTTGTGGACTTTTAGGGGAGCGGACGGTGCTTTTAAAAAGGTTCCCTACCCCTGGTCTAGACTATAAAATTAAGGACATAGGAAATAAACATTATGTGTACACATTTATACAGTTATTGTGTCAGCAAAACTTGATTACTATCTATCATAATTTCAGTGATGTAAGGTATTGAGCCTCTTGAATATACATTCTTATTAAGATGTAAACTTATTAGTGCAAACATTTCGGAAATTAACTGTTTTCTGTGTTTACTTAACTACATTTCATTTCAACCAAGAACTCGGACCGTATATTTTTTCTCGAATATCAAACGTTTATTTCTAAAATGTTGCATTGCAAATTTTGCTCACTGATTTGAATTGAACAGCATGTTTCCACTACAACTTTTGTTCCCTTAAGAAACTACCAGCCAGTTTTTTCAAGCACATCTTTGGAAAAATATCAAGTCTCCTAACCTGTGGGAACAAGTGCACAAATTTTACTGGACTAATGTTACGTAATTTCGCTCGTAGCAGCAGAAAGATGGAAGCCATTTTTGCCAGTGAACATGGGGCAGGGAAGAGAAAGTCAGTGAGACCTGAAAAAATTGTTGACACACTAAAATGATTCTGTAAGAGTTGAGTGAGCTTTGAAGAATTCAGTAAAAATGCTTTTCCAGTTATTTTCTCTGACTCCTATTATCGTTTTTGTCCATGTTTCTTTCATGAAGTTGAATGCTGTCACACATCATTTCGAGGAAGTGAACAATGGTAATTAGCTGCATAAGTATCTTGAAAAAATGTAACACACGTTAGTTTATGTTAAACTACGGTATCCTATTCAGCTTGATATCAATACAAGGAACAAATAAAGGCCTCAATATTGAATGAATGAATGCTACAAATTGATGTGTATATATATATACACACATATGTATATATATATATATATATATATATATATATATATATATATATATATATATATATATACGTCCATGGCACTGAGCATCCTACACAATGTCCAAAAAGTAGGACCTAGTCAAATTTTTTATCATGGAGCATTGTATTTGTTAAATAATATTTTATGAAGTACACCTAGATGACTTTTCCTTTAGAAATATTAAACGAGCTGGTAATGTTTGTCTATCGTTTTATTTTTATACAGTTAGGTTATGGTTCCTTTTTAATACTTTTAATAAAACTCTCTTAGTCCTTTCTCATGATTGACCTAACATTTTCATAAAATGCATAGCATTCTTCTGCGAGTTTTATAAAATACCGCAGTATATTTATTTGAGTTAAATTTCTCTAGACATGCGTGAAATGAATTCTACAAAATACACCTCGACCTTAAATTTCAGCGATAATGTCCAAACCAGCAAGAAAATCTCAGTATACTCCGTTCTTGCGCAAGTGTGTTGTAGATCTGCAGTAGTTTTGTTTATTAAAACATTTCGAGACTCCTTTATGTGCTTTTTAAGAAGATTTGAGATTACTTTAAGTTTTTCGCAGAGAATGGATCAGGTTCTACAATTATAACAACAACACTAAGACTTAAGACGTCATGGCTTCTCAGCCCTTTTTTTCGTTATTTATTTGAGCGAGATCAGATGAATATACAACATATTACTTCTATTGCTAAGTACAACTTGAAGGCAAGCATATTAAACATGAACTCACAAATCCAGTTCAGGTAATATGGAGTGAGGATGACAGCTATGGAATGAAAAACTCATAAGATGAAGTTTAATGATTTCAAAATTGAATTAAGCCTTCATTTCCCCCGTCGTTCATATCTTGAAGCCACTCTTGCTACGGGAAGTAAATCAAATGGCAAGACTGCTGTTCATGTGAGCAAAATGATGACCTCTTTCTTAGTTCTAAGAACACTAGAAGATCATCATTTCTGATGTTGACTCTGCGGTTCCTGAACTAATTAGACATGAAGCTCGTCTTGTTAGTATAGAATTCATTAAAGAATGCTTTTCTAGTTGTTTTCTCCGACTCCTATCATCGTTTTTGTCCATGTTCCTTTCATGAAGTTGAATGCTGTCACACATCATTTCGACAACGTTACATGCGTCAGTTTGCTGGCATTATTTTTTCTTAGAATGCTAAAGATGAGCAATATCATTTCGATGGGGGTTAAAATATTGATATAAGGTGTGTGCTTATGGTTTGATATTAAAATGAATTATAAGGTTAGAACTCATTCCTTCATCCCTATAAGTTTAATTTACTCGACGTTTACATATTCTTCTTGTACAATATCGATAAATTTATATGCGTTTGGATTTCCAAATTATATTTATAACACGAGTAGAATGATTCGAATTCTTATGTTGCATTGCAGGTTAGTAAACAAATCTTAATGGTAACAGTTGTATTACACCATAAAAACAAAATTCACAACGTTTATCTGTGTTATCATAGGTCATGCCAGCCTACAAATGTAGTCTTATCATGAAACAATTATTTTCCATTTTCAATTTATCACTCATAATGTTCAACAGGGCCAATTTTGCCACCAAGTCCTACTAAAAACTACTACTTTCACTTCGAGAGTTTTCGTAAACTCATTGATAAATATAAACCTACGCTGCTTCAGATGCATTTTAAAACAGGTGTGCTGACTAAAATTTTTTTAGGAGGTTCTGCAACCAGAAAATCAGTTTTCAAATCCACCCATCATTGAACAGAGTCAGATGCAGACGCAGCAACTCCTATGAAGCTCGGTTTGAAGTAAAAAATCCGAGCCAATTAGTACATCATCATGTTGTCCAACATACATCATGTTGTGAGATCCCAACTGAAGAAGAAAGAGCATTAAAAGAGATGTTTATTTAAATAACACGAAGCAAAATATATTATCAGTACATATTTGTGTTGGTTGATACAAGTTTTTCACTATACCAGCGAACAAAAACAAATTTATGATAAATGTTTGTGTTTGTATTAAGCGTGCTGGCACATGTGCATTGCTGTCGTTTGAGGAGAAAATTGAAAGAAAATATTTATGTTTTATTATCTTTAAACATTTCAATTTTTTACATCAAGTTACGCAAACAATAATTACGACACTAAGATAATGAACTTTTACATATAATAAGAACTTTTAGTTGATGATAATTTTGCCTTACACTTCGATCCTTTCGTTAGGAATATGGCCTTTTATTCCTGATTCACAGTCATCAAACCTCCGCCAGGGGTTGCAAATTGTCAACAGGAAGGATATGTAAAGCAGGTTTTCACCTGACACGCTTCCATCAATCATGCATGACTTCGTAATCAACGATGTGTGAAGTTTAATAATTCATCAGAGTCGGTGCAATATTGGTCAAAAATTGCAGTGTAGTGAATCAAAAATAGTTTTGAACGATATTTGAAATTAGAAATTCAGTGAAAAATTATTTCTGATTTCCTATTGTTACTTTGTTTCATAGAGGTTATTCAAAATAAAAGTTCTAGACAAGTCTTTTGAATGTTTAGAATAAATTATCAGTCAATTATTAAGGTGACTAAACAGAAAGCGCTTCAATCTGGGGTGAGGTATTTCAGTTTAAAAAAAATATATTAACCAAACATTTCTAAATAAAATGAAATCAGAAACTTATATCCAAGATTGCTGGTTAAGCCAATACATAGTAAGAGCAAATTAAGGATTATTCGGGAAGGCTTTAGCGAATATTTGAATTTAAAGCTGCGTATCTAATGATTACATGTTTGCTTGAAGATAATGGTTTTTATTAATATGATACTACATAAACATGCCATAGTACTGAAATGATTGGGAGCCAATTTTGTCGTCTCCTAATGAAGACACAAGCAAACGCTGATGCTGGGAAATTTGCGGTACAAATAGATGTTCTCCGATCTGTGTAATGACACACTCAATAGTTTGTTTTGTTTGGTTTTAAGCAGCAAAGTTTCATTTACTACATGACAGATATTGCTCAACCGAGTGGCCTTTGTTCGCATTTTTTATTGATATTTATTGATTGGAAACTCTGTATGCTTTCCATTAGCCTATCATCTGCTTACAATTTAGAGTTAGAAATTTTTGTTGCTTAGTAAAAGGAGGACGAGGACGAAAATATGATGTACTTCAAATTTCTTAGAAAAATTGCCACACTTTACACTGAGACCGTATGTTCATTTCAATTGCTGCTCACACTACGTCAACAAAGGAAAATCATACCTCAATTTCTACTCCATTACCGAGGGACAGGATCCGAATTCAGTGTAGAACACCAGTTCTAAGCAAGTGTAACGCGTGCTGGGAATAGTTGGGAAAAATCATTCAAACTTTATCTGCCACTTGTAACATACGCAGATAAACCGTGTTCTTAGAAGCTGTCTCTGAATTACGCAGATAAACCGTGTTCTTAGAAGCTGTCTCTGAATTATGGAAGAGGGTATTAGAAATAGTTTAAATATGTGTATTGAATCAGATATAAAGAAGATGCTTTGATTTTTAAAATTTTGGTTAATAATCATTACTAGTTTTATCATATGGTTCTAATACTCAATAATGTTTTTCAATGAAAATGGGTTTCAAAATTGTCATTATATGAATCATTTGAACGACAATTGAATTGAATCATTTGAATAATTTGAATTTCTGCTGAAGGCTGCAAATAAAATTTATTCTGGCACTTTTCCGCTGTTACAAACTCGCATCTTCGTCGTAGGAGAGGACTGCCAAGAAAACGAGTCTCTTCATGTCATCTTTCTGTTCTGTGGTTTCATATGCTGAAAATTTGAAAATTTGAACTAACACGGTTGCAGAACTGAAGCTGCAGGCACATCCTCCGTTGTTTCTGGGTCAATATCGCAGCCTGGCTGCAGACACTTTGCGTCCCTCCCGTAATTAAATACTTAGATACTAAATACTTAAATACATAACTAAACACTTTACTAAATTGAAATATTTAGTGATGAAAGTTTTAGAACAGATTTTTTAGATAGTGCATTAACAAGAAACTTAGAAAACTGAAGTAATTTACTAGTCAAATTAAAAGGAATTTTCGTTTAAACAGGTGGGTGTGCTCACAAACTGTTACTCCATACATCGAAGAACAATATATATTTTGTAAATAAAAGCTACTTTCTTTACTCGAGTCAACCTGTGCGTAAACTTCTATTTCTCAAAGAAGTACGAATGATATTCAACTCTCAAAAATTTGTTAATAAAAAGTATGAAGTTCAGTCGTTCAGTCTCCTGTATTGTAGTGAATCACAGGTTCCCATTGACGAACTTTTTTAAAGCGGTGGTATTCGTCTGTATGAGCTAATTTCGGGTTTGCTAATTTCACAGAACTAATTTCTGACGAGAAATACGCAACGTTATCGCAACCAAACACATGCTATCTGTCTTTTTGAGTTTCCTGGTGCAGACTGGAATAGAAACGTGATAGCTGGACAATTAAAACTCAATTAACCCAGAGTCAACAGACCTGGAATGTATCGCAAGGAAGACAGAATGCTGCAAATCCCAACTGAAATTATTTGCTTCTGGCCTGACTTAAGGTATTCGTTTATGAATGCTACCATGTTGTCAATTCTTAATAGTTTTGATTTTCCACAATAAGCCATGGGGGTCATCATTCTAAGCGTCTTGAAAAAAATGCGTTGATGAGAGCTAGATTCCGTTACCGTTGAAATTTCATCTGAAAACTTTGCAAATGAAAATTTCCATTACTTGGCGAAAACTCGACCATGGTAAGGAATAAGTTTCAATGGCTTTTTTTATTAATTCGGAAGGAATCTAAGTCTCCTTCTTTAAAGAAAGTATTCTTTGAATCAATAAGATACCTACTCACATAAAAGGAACATTTTAGGAATCTAGAAAAGTATTTGTCTAGAAAAGTTGTTAAGTACATTGGGAAAAATTTAGGATATATTCCAAAGAAACCCGACAAACGCACGAATGAGAACAACTTCATTATACTGATCAAACGTGGATAAAAACTGAAGAGAAATAAAAGAATTCATTCATTTGCATCATGTAGATAATCGATAAATTTATCCTCTTAATGTGCTCCTTCAAATTCGGACATTCTTGTATCCTACAGGATGGATTTATTAACTTGCGTAGTCTTGCATTGTGTGCTATAATTTAAAATAAATCATTTTTAAGAGCAATTCTTGTAAATCTTTGTAGCACTTCTCTACTCTTTATGTGAAGTGCACTTATTGATAAATAAAAACCTGTGAAATAGTATGCAGATCAAGCATCCTAAGACTAAAACATTTCACTTTCTCCGACTATGAGTCCTCAACAAATATAGTTTTTCCCTGTCGCTGGATTCGTGCGCTTGCAATTTTCAGGTAACATCGTATAACTTCCAGCACTCCGAGTACTATCACTTTTTGTTAAGGAATTGTTAGTTAACAAGTTTCCTGCGATGTGAAAAGTCTTTAAGTTACACTGTGGTTTCATTTGCTGCAATGCAACCCACAGTTGAATCACTTGAGAAAATGAATACATATATAAAAATAAAAGTTTTAAAGCTCTATTCAAGAGCCAGCTCTCACTATAATCGATGGTGGCACAAGGAATCGAGTTTTTTGTGATTTTGATGGGTCTAACAGCGTCACTCCGCCAATGATGGATGCAACCGCCAATGCAGATCTGCGCAGTCACATAATGCAGACTTCATGCAATAGAAGTGCAGAATAAACTGCATCACATGACGTATAGCTGGGTGCTCGTGAATTCTTAATACAGTAATTGACAAAAAAAACAGTTGAACTGATATAGTCTTAAGGCCTTGATGGGACGTGCAGCCAAAAGAATATGCGTTTAAATGAAGAGCTACATAATGTCAATATTAGTTACAATCTTGAGTGATATTTAGGAATAAATCAGTGATGAATACGAGACGCTATTGACCTCAGGATTTTATGGGGCGCACTCGCTCTCCGTTTTCGATCAGTTACCATTGTATGTTACATGCAAAATTTACGTACGCTAGAAAATAATTCGAGAATTCAAAACTTTGTTAAAAATCAGTTTGAGGGTAAAAGTGATCCAAGAAGAAGGCTAATTTTTTACGCTTTTTAGATGTTTCCCATAGATTAATAAAATCTCCTGCCTCACACAATCCTTTGCAGAAAAAAAATCTCAGAGAATATGTAAACTGATTCGAACATGGCAAAATATTGTTAAATAATCTAATAGTGAATGAATTTCTCAAACAATTTCTCTGAAACAGACAAATTCTGCGATGCATGAATAGTATAAGCCTCACTTCAGCTTTCTAAACAATCCTCCTGTAATATACAGCAGGAGATAACAATGTGGTTACAACAATGGTGTCTTGTTGCTGCAATATATGCAGCAACAAGACATAAATATTGTTGATGTAGCAGTGTAACAACTTTCTTCTAAGACTCAATGTAAAGAATGATTTGAATAAATTTGGAGTTGAGCTTTTTCAATCAACTTAAAATCCTAGCTGTAGCAGGGAAAACATATTTCGATTAGTTTATGATGTTCAAAGAGAGCGCAGAAGCCGGCAGTGAACTTTACATAATCTCATCTGAGAGACAAGTGGAAGATACAAGAGATTGCGATGATAGTCGGCAGCTACATGAAAGAGGGAACGGAAGAGTTAGGTAAAAACACTAGAAAACAATAGAAAGAAAAGAGTTTACAAGGAGTGGAGACGAGAAAACGAGTGCACTGTTCAAAAGACGAGAAATCAAAATTCACTTCTAGAAGATTTCAAAAGATCTTCTTATCAACTCTGAGATCCCGTGAAAAGACCGTGATTAATTACTTTTATGCTAGACGTAATAATATCTTAAAATGTAATGCCAACTGGCGTCTAATTGGATGAATTGTTGATAGAAGTTTTACCAAATAAGGCGACCTCACAAACTCTCTAATAAATTCCATATCATAGGAACACCAATACGGAGCTGGTATATAAAATATAAGGTCAAGCTCTTGAATCCCTTATATTGTTCAGTTAATTCAGTTCATTTCAGTTTAATTGAGTTCAGTTCACATGTTCTCTCGATTGTAAGGAATGCAGATTTGCAGCTCACGTATATGAACAAAATTTTCTTTTTTCATCAAAAAACTGATCCAGTACGCATGGCTAAACAGTTGAGGCTATTCGAAACTGTGCGACACAGTCAAGGCAAATTTCTATCAATGTGTAATGATATACTTTCACATTAAGAAATCAACTTGAAGATTTTTTCATCCGTGTTTGCCACCCACTGGGTTTGGGTGTGTTCGTATCCCAACACAGCGTCGTTTGAAACTTTCCGAACTCGGTGGGCTTTTGCATTGTGCTGCTGTCGCAAGCCTAACAGAAATACGTTTTCCTTTGAAAAGCCAGCGAGACAGCATCTTTTCAGGAGCAACCAGCGATAACTTTTGTGACGGCTGCTCAGAATCATTACCGAAAAGTGTGGGAATTGCATCGTCGTCGAGCGATTAAGAAGTGTTATGGGTTGAAACGAGCATGCCATCGCTAACACTGTAAAAAGCCACCAAGAAATACTGGATGCGGTGCCTGAGCTAAAATACATTCAACATTTTCTCTCGAAATTATGGTATTGCAACGCTTCTTCGAACGCAATCTGCTTCTAATGATTGGAAACTTACCAAATTAACGACAAGATTAAATTTACGCTCGGAGCCTCTACTGCACACGGCTAGAACCTCACTTGAAAACTGCTTAAAGTAACGACCCGATAAGGATGCTGGTAAATGAACTCTGTTTGCCTACTCGTATTATATGATGAAGTGATATTGGGTGATCTGAGAAGGCCTAAGATCCAGAAATGAAAGAAATTATTAGTTCAGCTTTAGAAACCCAAGATTGTGTCATACGAATGAGTTCATATACGTATATCCAGTTGTCATTACAATATTATAATTGCAAAGATGTATGTATTTATATTTAAATTGTTCTCAGACTTTAGACACCAAATAGAATTTTGTCATCTCTACGTTTTAGTCACATGTGTTTGTAAAGTGAACATGTTAGATGCATTCCTTTTAACCAGGATTAAAATCAGGTTTGTTTTAGTGAGCATTTTTGTTTCTTAATTGATTTCTGATAGAGTGAAATGTCCGTAAGTAAAAAATAATTCTTGTCTAATGCTGATTTTGTGATGGATATTTCACATAGCTTTGTTGAGATTCGATCTCTAGTGTATCATTATTGATAAACTAAATATATTTCGTCACGGCATTACTATACTTATTATATATCATGGGGTCACCTTTCAGAAGAGAAGTGACTTGAAATAAAAAATACAAATGTTTCGTACTATCAAATCATTAGCACAAACCTTATATCAATATTTCTACCCCATCAAAACTAATCACATGTACAACTATTTAACACATGTTTTTATCTCCTGTTTAAGTGTCTGTTCATTATTTTCCGCGATAAACTACGTATGTTGTGTTTACTAAACATTTATTTTAACGAATTTTTCTTCACCTCACAGCAATTTAGTCTGAGCCTTAGGTTCACAGATCGATGGAGTGTTATACAAAGAGATAGATGAAGTCTGCCATGACGAAACTTTTCGCCATAGTCGTGAAGGGTTTCTTTGTCTGATGCTTTCAAAAGAAAGAGCTTCTTGCGTCGAAATCTTCTAATTTATCACTATGATTTAGAACCCAAATAATGTTCCACGCTATTTCCTGGATGACAGCCTTCTAGAATTTAATGACTCGTTTGCTGGTGCAGATAAATAGGTGGTAATTAGTAGCCTTTCTAAAAGGACAGCAACGGAAAGACCTCACTATCCTTGACAGCCTCGTGAATGGACTAACATCTCTGACACAGATGCAGACCTCAGTGATGATCCAAACACTAGCCACGTGATGGCGTACAATTCTTTACTTCTGTGTTGAATGATGCGTGCATCCACAAATAATATTGTTTTGCCAAATCAAGGAAGCAAACACGTACTGTAGAATTAATTTGAATGAACCTGTACATTAGGGTATTGTACATATTGCAGCAACATATTTTCCTTTTTTCAAAGCGCTTTGTTTTGAAAATTAGGAAGTTGTGTAGGCGCACCCTGTGTGAAGATACTTTAAAATTTTATTTCTTTTATGTCAGATATTGGATTGAAATTATTAATTTTAAGATCACACAGTTTACCTTGCGAGTACTCACGAAAGACCTTTTCGAATTGAGGTTTTGTAATATATAAAATATTTAAAGAAATATAATTTTCTTGTTAATCATTTACAAAATAATTATCTAGCACGTATAATACTAAACTCCGTCATTTACAACCAGCACATATGTTAACACTTACCTCTAACTACTAACGTGGTTTACATAGTTCTTTTCCACCTGAAATCACAAATTAAGAACACTGATGCCTTTTATTGACCAACAAATAAAGACAGGATATTCGCAACAAAGACAGGTACTCTGATGTTTACAGAAAGAAATTTCTTTAAACGTTTTAATAATTTCTTAGTTTGCTTTCTCCTCCCTGTGCGAGCTTCTTGCAAAGATCACCGCACTGTAAAGACAATTTTTTGGCAATGAGACGTAAGTTAGGCCATTAACGGTTCTTTCTGTTCTAAGAACGGGGCAACGACGCGAGGAAACTTCTTTTCAGCTGTTAAACTCGTCAAACAGAATATTTTTTTGAGACTGCATAGTCGGGACTTGCATTTAATGCCTGGTGAGCTAAAGATGTTTAATTAATTTTACACTTGAAAAGTTACAAATGAAATATGCGGTTCATTATTTGTTCACCTAGTCTGAGTTCTCAACGAACTCTAATGGCCGTTGAGAAGCTGCAGCTCCTCGTATGGTAAGGCCCGTGAAATCTTTAATATTCATTATGAAGATTTCATAGAGGTGTCTTCAAAGAAGTAAGCTCTTCAAAAGTGTCGGAGCGTAACAAAATAAGATGCAAAAGTTGCTCGTATTTCGAATGAAAATATGCCATTACATTTAATACAGAAGTGAAGTCTAACCTAAATAATGAGGTAGCAAATATTAAAAATGTGAAACCTCACAATCCCGATGGTAAAAATGAATGACATTTGTGCCAAGCTACAATAAATGAAAGGTTTGAAAATCGAACAATTTTTAGTCGCTTGTTTTTTGCTCCTAGCTGCTTGAGTGGATTTAATGTTTTGAATGTTCTCAAATATTTAATATTTTCAGAATTTTGTTTTAATATTTTTTTATATTTTCTGTGAGTTAAGTACATGTGTATTTCTCGCTGAGAGAAGAGCTGCGATTCGTCAGGATGAATATATTGAAGCGATACATAATAATTACAAGGATATTATTTGAAAATTACCTACTCATAGAATTACGTAAGACAATTGTCTATACTTTGTAACAATTATTAGTATAATAAAGCCGTGAACTTAGAATAAATAACCTTAAATGATAAGATAAAAAGAATACATTTATCGCTGAGTAAAAATAATAATCTTTTAACTCAGTTAAAGAAACTTTCATTGTATAGTGTCAATTCCCGAGCGTGATGTATAATAATGATTAGAAACATGCACTATGCATTATAATCATGATGCAAGTTGTAAAGTACACAGTATAAGTTTGCTACAGTATACCTCTATTCAAATGTCACACAGCACTCCAACATGCCGGGCTTTCAATTCCGGAAAAGTTGCATATAAATTTACGGAGCAAAGTTCCTTGTAACTTTTAATAGAGACCGTATGAATGAAAACTTGCTTAGTATTCTAAAATAGAAAAAAGCAATCAGTTGGTCCAATCCAGAACTTTGAACCATTCCTTTAAAACAACTGTTTTCTAATGTGAACAAATTTAATTCTTGTAAGTGAGCTAAACTTATTGTGCAAATATATCCAACGAATTGTCTTCATACGTACAAAGATGAACTATTTTACCGTTCTAATGACCTTTTGACATTACCTGCTAATAAACAACTGCATGCTCTATACCAGTGCACACCCACCTGGACTGAGTTGCACTGGAATGCAACCCAGTTTTCAGGTTTTGAAAATAATAATAGATATTATTTGCTCTAAATTTCATGGTATTTTGGCAAATATTTTTTCCAGGAGCACAAAAATATAATGTACGGTGACATAACGGTTAGTATGTGCACAAAAATACCCAGACTGTGTGTGAAAAAAAAATCATTTCACGAGTATTAGAAAACTAATGACATAATAATTTAGATTATTCCTCTACTTCTAGTGGATAGGTAGATAGATAGAAATTAATGACTTGTAATTTGAAAGGAACAGGCTTGACTCAAATGTGATATTAAAGGTTGAAGCAATTACTTCAATATATTATACACACTATGAACAATATTTCTTCATTGTCTAATGGTGAGGAAATAAAAGAGAGTGATAAATAGAAGAAATATTAGCACTTGTGCGGAACTATTGTTCGGCAGTTAGCTCTTCCTCATGAGGGTTTCAGACGCTTCTAGTTTATAAAATTTTCGTGGTACATTTTCATTAAATTCTCGTTACACAGTACGAGCAGCAGCAACAATGCAACGGACGCGCGTGTCCACGCCAGAGCAATCCAGAGAATATTATGAACTACATGTTTTGACTGTCAACTGAATAAAGGATCCAGAAATGGAAAAATACTTTTACTTTTGTGAGAATTTTTGATAGCTTTTGTCAAGCAGTAGTCACTGCTAGGTAAAATATTTTGTTTTAAAATTTTATTTTTAAATTGATTTGCTTGCAGTATACATGTGTGGTTTTTAAGACATATATCACGATATTATTACTCTGTGCATAATATTATCATTTACTTTAGAGAATAGTGTTTAGTCAATAGTGTTTAGTTTATGTTTAATTGAGGACGTAAATCTATTCATTAACATTGGTATTTTGTATGTTGATAACTAAAAATCTTAATTTGTGAACATTTACAAGGAGTCTCAGATAAAATATATTTTTCTAAGCTTTTGCTTCTATATTTCTTTGGATCTAAAATTTCTGCTTAGATTCAGCTCAGAGTTTGTTATCAAATGCTCAACTATTTTGACTGACAGTATGCATGGTTGCAGCGTGCACTGCCGAGGAAAATTATTATGTGTACGTTGTTTTAATCATTTAAGTTTTGTAAAGATAAATGGTAGTCGTATTGGTTGTGGCCTTACTCATGTAAACTTTGCGAACATAAACTTTGCAAACATAAACCTCTCAAACACAAACCATACAAACATAAACCTTGCAAACATATATCTTGCGAACATAAACCTTGCAAAAATAAATCTTGAAAACATAAACCTTTCAAACATAAACCTCGCAATAATACACCTTGCAAACATAAACCTCGCAAACATAAACCTTGCAAATGTCTTCTTCGCAAACATAAACCTTCCAAATGTTTTCTTCGCAAACATAAACCTTGCAAATGTTTTCTTCGCAAACATAAACCTTGCAAATGTTTTCTTCGCAAACATAAACCTTGCAAATGTTTTCTTCGCAAACATAAACCTTGCAAATGTTTTTTTCGCCAACATAAACCTTGCAAATGTTTTCTTCGCCAACATAAACCTTGCAACTGTTTTCTTCGCAAACATAAACTTTGCAAATATTTTCTTCGCCAACATAAACCTTGCAAATATTTTCTTCGCAAACATAAACCTTGCAAATGTTTTCTTCGCCAACATAAACCTTGCAAATGTTTTCTTCGCCAACATAAACCTTGCAAATGTTTTCTTCGCAAATATAAACCATACAAACATTAGCCTTGCAAACATAAACCTTGCAAGCACGTAATTACATTGGCTGAGCACGACCATGCGCTTGTCTCTTGGGTACCTAATTAGAAAGGGAAAAAGTGAAACGTTATGTGGTGCCACACACTGGAGTCGGCAAATTTTAGTCACAATGGATGAGTTCACGAATTCATTGAGTTAGAAAAACAGGCAAAACACTGACAACTCACGTATTTTCCTAATAAATAGAATTATGTGATTTTTCGAAAGTTATGAAATTGGCTTTTATTCAAGCGTACCAATACTGTTGCCAATTTTGATACCGTTTCGAATGAAAGTCATTACATGTAAAAGTAATGTAACTTTATTTTGGGTTCACAATTTGACCTGATATTTGCTCAGTCTTATCTCACATAGTAGTTCTAGTCGTAGGTGGAAACAAAATGAAAAGGTCAGTGTTAAAATTGTTTTATCGATCAAAAACAAAATTGCCTCTGTACGAAAGTATTAGATACATTCATTTAGGATTTAATTAGGAATCCTTTATTTTGCTCATTTGCTTTCAGTCGCTTTCTATGTATAGTTGTGCAGAAGTTTTTTCAAAGATCTACTGGTATTTTCCCCATTCTTCATTGTAGAACTCCTTTAATTGATTGATATTTTGTGGATCCACCTGTAAACTTTACTCTTCACAGTCTTCCACACATTAGCAATTCTATTTAGGTCGAGAAACTGACTGAGCCAATTGAGAAAGTCAATTTCGTTATTTTTAAGACCTTTTTAGTTCGTTTATCAGTGTACATCACTGTCTTGAAACACGAAATTGCGACCATATCGCAACTATGTAAACTGCAAATTTACGAAGATTTTTGATAATAATTTCCCTGTACACAACTTTTTATTTATTCGATAACTTTTTTTGATACGAATAATAAAACGAAAATTAAATGCAAACTAATGTTTGTGTGCTAAGCTAAATAAGTATAAGTAGAGTATTTATTTCTTTTCATTCTATTCAGGAAGGAAAACCAATTGGTACAACAATATTTTGTTTTATTATTCCTGTGTTTGCTGGTTTTGATTATATAACGTTGAACACATCATCTCTGACCAAATATATTGTCTATAAAACTTTTCATTTGAACTCACAAAGTTGTTTTCACATTAGAACATTTCATGTAAAAACCAATCGCTCAGGTTCCATATGGCGGCAGAATATAAAGTTTTTAGGTTGGTGAAAGCCTGTGTTGTTTATTTGGTTGACAAAGCAAAATGAAAGGCAAACTGCGCATTTTACAATCATTCATATAATTTTCATTTCGATTCACGGGAATTCTCTTGCATCCATGCTTTCAAACCAGTCCTCAATTAAGTCCAAACAAATACCCATTAAGCATTTCATAATATTTTATAAATAAGCTCATTTGTTTCTGTTTTCTTTACATTTGCTTCTACTGCATGCAAAGTTTATCAGCATTTTATTTTGTTCTAATAAAAACTTTTTTTTTTCCCATTAACAGCCAACGTACTTTTTTGGGTCGTATTTTATGTAACTTACATGACTGTAAAATCACATGCATCATTCATATAGAAATAAAATAGGACTGCTGTTTTCGAGTGTCACCCCATTGCAATCATTTTTGAATTCCCTCGTCACAGTTCTGAGGGTTGTAGAATATGAAACAATCAGTATATAAATTAAAAATATCAAGGTTCAATTCTGGCCCTTAATGGGTCACAGTTGTTGTAAAGGAGCAGACGCTCAAATCTTTGTAACGGTATTTCCAAAATCTGTCTCTGCTTCAACCATCCTGATGAATATGCTTCTATTAAAAGATAATTACAGCGGAAAATTTGTGAACTATAAATGAAATAGCACCTAATTTAACTCTCAGGAAATTCACAAAAATCAATTCGAATATAGATACAGAACTTAATTAAGTGTATTAGTACGTTGTTAAATCTTTATTCTCATTTCAGGAGACTTGCAGTTTTAAATATAACTGGCTGGAATTTGTTTCAAGTGCCCAGTTTACGAATTTAATTTTATATGAGAAATAAAGTACATCAAAAACATGGGTTAACATTCACAGTTACCTTTTAGTTCGTATTTGTTAGTTTCTAGCATTACATTTGTAACCTAAAATAATAAGTACAGACAATTACTGAAACGAGTCAGCTACTTCATTTGAAAAGAAATAGTTGTATTCATCCCTTCATAAGGAGTTTATCTCTCCGTACGCAGGTATAACTGTTTTGTGCACGATACCGGTGAAAAGAAGCGCATCTAATGATCCTAGAGCAGCATATGAACGTACTCCATTAAGTCTATGAAAATCTCATCAACATTCTGTAGGCCTCTTTGTCCAGAGTTACTTCTCATAAATACGTTGATTTACTTTACATGCACTCTCATCATTAGGCCAGTATTACACCAGGAACACACGATCATGAAACAGAATAAATCACTTGCCAAAATATATATTCTTTGATCTCTTTGCTAACGTCAAGCTCAATAATATGCACTCGCCACACTACCTGTAAATGACTATCAGCATTTCACATGGCAGAAACTAAAACAAAAGTTAGAGCGCACGCCATGCCTCATGACGTCGGATTTGCGCAGCGTTTGAGCAGTCATGACCTCATCTCTTATGTAATGACTGTCTCTTACGGTCAGCTATTGAAAATTGAACACCCTAACGTTAACAGAGGCCGACTTCCTTGACCTCGTCGTTGAAAAGATCAGCTCGCACTCTTTAACATAGTCCCAGGGCAGTGTAAAAGTTCTCAGTTGTTGCACGTTGACTAGAACAGCGGAGTTCAGCATGAATGTAACTTTAGCATAACTCCCTTTACTGTAATTGAATGGAACTGCGATTGAAAGGAAATTTAATACTCGTATCAGTCAGAAGATGAGAAAACATTCATTGACTTTATAAGGTACTCAAAGCCTCTTTAAAACGTCCGAATAAAGGTGCGATGAAATTCAGATAGAATAGAGATAAAAATACCAGAAAATGTTACTGTCGAACAAGGAGACAAGTATTCAATGAAGAACTTGAAGATAAGCAATTAATTCTTGCAGATGAAGACTCCTCTCTGACCGGCTGAAGACAAGAAGGAAGCAAAACCAAGGTCATTACTGAATTGTCTCTGTGAAGCTTCCGTTTCTGCAAAATAATGATCATTTTTGCTATAAAATTTAGTAAGGCAATGTCTCCAACATGGCTTATTTTCTGGAACAAATCCGTGCCGCGGTTACAACTTTACTTACACTGAAAAAATATTAACAGTGTTGTATTTTTGCAATCTTTTTTAACATAACATATTAACCTGCTCTGGAGAAACATAATGTATGTATAATATTTTGATAACCAAATAAAAAGTACATCGTTAATTAGTAGGAAAAAAATTAATTGAGGCATGCCAATTATAATGCCGTTGAACACAATCAGCATATCCGCAGATAATCATAAAACGAACCAAATGTTTTCTAAACTATAAATTCTGATTGGGTTTAGTAGTAGGCAAAAGCCGTGGTAATTTTTTAGGGAACTAATTTTTGTGCGTAATAACCGGCTGTGCTAGAATAGAATTAGAATAGAAAACGAAAAAGCAACTCTAACTATATTTCAGATAACTAATACTCAGCTTGTGGAAATGTTGAACATTAACGGTTGAGTATATGCACCACTAATATACTTTTAACCTAAATTACATAAATAGATTTAACATCCATTCTCATTGAATGCTTAAGAGAAGCCACTTAATTGTTTTGAGGATGAGCATTTGAGGGCAATTAAGTCTGAATTACGGACGACACCGCCACTTATAATTCAGTTTCATTCACCAAACTATTTTTATTTTAAGGCCTTTGGCTTGGGTTGAATTCTGACCGCGTGGAATTAACTATCCCAAGACCACCTGGATTTAATATTTCTGCTTGCGTCGCTCTAAGTTTAGGACTCAAGGCAAGGTTTGTCCGCTACATGAAGTTTGGCCGTCAGAAGAGAAGCTTAAATTTCAGTTTTGTTGTTGAAGTTGTCAGGCTCAGTGAAGCCTGTAGTTTAGTTTGCTGAAATCTGCTACCGCATAGCTGGAGAGACGTAATTTCCAAACGCTGTGGGCATCATTAAATTCAGAACAGCTCAAGGAATGAATCTTTGAAATTATCATCCAACATGAGATTCTGGAGTACCAATAACTAATTCTGATTAATTTAAAGATAATTTTACAATAACAACAAAATTCACGTTGTATGACTTAAACATATTAAGGTATGAATTAATTTCATACTTAAATTTCAATTAAAATTAGGTATCTAAAATTCGATTCGCGCTTCACTCTTTTGATGCCAACGGCTGAAATGTTTCAGATTTTTTCTCCAATTCAAGAACCTATCCATCAATTTACTTTATAATTCCATACGTAGCAGGGAAAATTCAAATCTTCGTTCCAGTTTTCTCAAGAGAGTAGAGCTTGTGTGAAACAATAGCATGGCAGGTTCCAGTTTTTGCAAGCCCGCACCTCGGGAGTGTGGGAACAAAAGAAACCTGAGAGCCTGTCAAGTACACTCGAGCGAAGCATGTCGAAGCTTTGTAGTGCTTGAGCTCAGTACGTTTCAAGCGCATGGATATTTGACAAAGCGTTTGGCTTCAGCTAAACTGCGTGAAAAATGTTCTTCCTATTTAATGTTATTCAATGACACCAGTTCATGTCTGTTTTTTAAAAATTACGATTTTTTATTCATGTATTTGTTAAGCATATTTGAAGGAGAGTAATCCCGTGAAACCATAAAACGTGGTCACATAATATTGTATAATATAATATATATTATTAAATAATAATATATTTTACATATATAATATGTAACGTTTATTTATAATACATTGAATTATATCATGCCTTCTTTTAATACAAACGTATGATAACGTACCTTACGTATGAGTGGTATACCAATAAGTGTTTTACGGCTTTAGCGTTTAGATAGGTCAGGTAAATAATGTAAGAGGTTGGATTATGTTATGTTATGGCAGGTGACGTTAGGTTAGGTTAAGTTATGCTGAGTTGTGTTATGTCAAGTTATGTTAGGTAGGATTATTTGGGTATGAACAGAAAGTGCATCTCACGGATCTGGGATACGTGGTGAAATTATTGTTATTCTAATCGTAGTCGAATCCTCGGTGAATTTTGTAATAATCAACGTATGCCTTCCCATGATCACCAAGATACGAAAAGGTCCAAAATGAAATGAATTAAGAGTGATTACCAAAATAATGTGCTATGCACACAGCTTGCAGGAAAAAATAGAAGAAGAAGCTAATCGAAGTGAAATTACAGAGGCAGTTGCTAAAAATTTGAGGATGCAGATGTTCAAGTTGAGGCTGCGATGGTAATTGAGGAAATCAAGGTGGCTGAGTAAGTGACTGAGAGTTTAGAGGTAGATGCCTGAAACTAAGTAATAGCCAATGTACCGGCTAGATCGAGGTTACTGAAGCAGCAGTTGGGTGATCGACAATTCAGGTAGCACTATAACACAGGGTAATAGATCACCATCTATGAAGAGCAGAAGTAAGCTCGTCCATTGTTTGGATACGGCCGTCGATAAATAACTTTGGATAAGAAGTACCTACTCATGACATCACCAGAAAGATGAAGCTGATTTCGGAGATTTGCTACAGCATGAAGGACTAAGTACACTTAAATAAACCTTTAACTTATGCACTATTGTCCTACGCACTATCCATACAAACTTTCAAAATTCCTGGTCAAGATAAAATTCAATGACTAGTGCCCTAATGACGCATATGATAACATCAAGATATAGATAAAAATTTCAAAGTTATTTAAAGTTAATCGATATTTAACCTTGCTTTATAATTATGTAAATTTTAATGTATTAGCTAGTGCAATGGTTGGATTTAGTTAGGAATAAGCTATGAATTTATTACGAATCAAAATCTCACACAATTTTATTAAGAGTCACTTTCGTCCCAGTTTTCAGAGTAAACCCAATATTCAGAGTATAGTTTAACATATGTATATTAAGGTGGTATAAAGTATACTAGATTTATCAGTCAACGCAAAAATATACTGAGCTCAGGGGTGGAAAATTTTATCATTAATAATAATTAAAATAAATTAATAATCATTTATTTAATCATTTGAATCCTCAGCTTCTGTTGAATAAAAGAACTAAGAGCTTCAATTTGGTTGTAATAAAAAGTTACATTAATTTAAAACCATGATATTTCAAAATATGTACCAGTGGTAAATGATTTTTTTTATATATCATTATTCAGGGCTGGTGTGATTACTCGGCCGAAAGCATCACTTCAACTCATCAGTGTCGTCGTAGCTCCTAACACCGCCAGCTCTGGCTTGTAGTCAGAGCTGGAAAATCACGTCAGCTTTCGCACAAGATGATGCAAAACACCAAATGCAAGTACGTGTAATATTTTGCTTGAAATCATGTTTTTATCAATTTGTTAGCATTTTCAGAAAAAATCGTTTATTATATTAATGAAGGTTTATTCGGAAACGCTGATGTCATGTTGACGACTACTATATTTTTAATGATGTTACCTAATTAGTTTGCACTTTATCACTGATTGAAACAGTTACACTTCAGTGCCCTACAACTATTAATTTCAGTCATTGACAGCCAGAGCACAGATTCCGCATGGTAAGGTACTGAAGTTGTAAAAAAAGCTAGTACTGCAATGCCTTAAAATTTACCGAAAATGTTAAGCAGCCAAGAATATTTAGTAGTTTCTACCAAATGTTGTTCCTCCTAAACGTTATTTATAAATTCCAAGAACTACAGAGTACAGAATTTGGTATGAATTCGTGTGTAGAAACTTTAGGGAGCATCAAAGAAAGAGGTCTAGAAACTCCAGGCCTTGAAAATAAAACTTTCACGCTGAGAAAGCTTTTTTAGACAATTGTTGTGATTTTTTAGAGCTTCAAAGTAGGAAGTTGAAGTTCAGTTTCTATCTCAAAGACGAACCATCAATTTCATTTTTTTGTGCTGACTCAGTTTCTGTTGAGTCAGTACAAAATTAATTCAAAGCGCAACTAGCAAATAACTAAGAGCCTAATTTATGAAAAAAATGTCAATATCCTGAAACCTGGAATTTTCTATAAAATTTTCATAAGATGCCTCCATAAAAATTCAAAACCAAAACAATATTCATTAAGATCTTAGACCATGCAAATGCCTTCATAGCACAAATTCCCAAACGAAGTTTATTGGTGTTTTTCTTATAATAATTTCGGGAGTTTAGATCTTTGCTGGTACTACTTAATCAGTTCAACAAAATTTTTGACGTGTCTGTAGTGCCAGCTGTACACAAGGTCGGAAAATTATAAAACCTTTGGAAGATGAGTTTCGATATGAACACTAAATGCCATGATCTAAGGAAATTACCCATAAACTCAAAGGCAAATGTAATTAGACAATATGATAATATTTCTTCTATGGATATTAGCCAGGTTTTACTCGTGCGTGGGAACAAAATTCACAAAATAATTCGAACGATATTACTCGGAGGATCAGCAATGTGTTACAAGTATGACAAATATTGGTTTTAACCTCGTACTGATTTATTGATTTAACATCTAATGATCATTATGTTCATCATCATATATCACTAATATTAAAGGACTTAATTCAACACTATTCATTTCAAAGGTTCAGTTCGTATGGCACCAAATTTTACCCATCGATCTATATTTCATTCCAAATCTTGTGTAAATAATTTGAGAAAAAGATTGCCTGAAAGAGTAGGAACAAATTCATACATTTATATCGTCTTATTCATATCGCTACAGTTTGACGGTGAATCATTTACACATGAAATTCGGTTAAATTTCACATACATATGGAAATGTAAATTAGATGTTAAAATTGTTATAGCTCTTTGACTGCAAGCAAACTTACTCGTATACATTGGAGTTCCTACGAATTCCTAAATTTGCCGGTACCTCTGTTTAATTGTTTACCTGAGTTGCATTGACTCATTGTTATCTCTGTGTTATTAAACGTACTGTACGTTCAGTGGAAGAGAATTTCAACTGACTGGATTTCACCGTAATAGAAGTTTAAACAAATTTCATATTTAAAAAAAATTCTGGGCCTATGCTCACGTCTTTAATAAGAACATGCATGATTGCATCGAATTCGAGAAAACTGGATAGCCATTGGAATTCGATGATGTGATCGCATCCCCACTCACGTAAGGGTTTTAGTCAATATTGGTACATCGAACGCTTCCGCTTTCGATGAAAGAAACTTGTTCCAAATGCCACATATATTGGTTTATAAACTTATTCACAGTGTCAACAGACTTTGGGAATGCCACTGCACCTAAACTTACTGATAAAAGAAAGATTGTGAAAATATTATTGTGCCATGCTTTTTCTAGGCGCAAATATCAACAAAAGCTTCTAACCTTCTGTGATTTCATAATGCAAAAATAATTTTTTTGTTAAACATGAGCGAGTTATAGATCCTTGCGATGTATTTTAGTCAATTAAAAATATGAAATTATACATAAAATAGAGTTTATTTTATCGCCCATGAATGACAATGGAATGTAAGTTGCAGCTTTTTATGAGTAGGTGGGGGCTGGGGACAGAGGTTGGTGGGGTGCATTTGAGTTGGGTCCTCGTCCTGTATCCTGGTAACACAGATGGTGAAGTCACTCGATACGATTACTTTTTAATTTAAGCTATTTTTGTGATAATTTTTCATTACATAATTTTATTCATGAGCTCACTAAATTAGTAGACTACTTCATTCTGTTTACGTTATTTACTGTTCGTGTGGATTTAGTCCCTATCTGAATATCCATTTCAATTCCATTGAACTTTGCAAGTTTGTTAAAAAATAACGATGAGGAAACTCTTCTCCTGAGGCAAGAGTCTTGCGTGTGAAGCAGGAGTCTGAGGTTCGAATCTCCACGCACTATTCGAATTCTTCTGCTTGCGACGCAGGGGACGTGGGTGTATTGTGTGATATGGTAACCACTAGACCACAGGAACCTTCAGCGGACCTTGCTATGACCAGTAACTACCAAAACTCATATAGCATCCCTATGAGCCTTTACTTTAGGTTGCACTACAGTAGACAAGAACAGTCACTGGGAACATCATCATGAATTTTAAGATACCATTCGGCTTTGAAAGCTCAGTGCCAATACATGAACCGTACGATACATCGGAAATAAAGTTTACTCATTACATGTTGAAAATACTTATCAAATATTTGAAATTCATGTGCACTGTAAACAAAATGTAAACTTATTACTTGTTTAGAAGTTGATATTGGAACGCTTTAGGTATCAAAATTCCGTTATGTTCTAAACAGTATAGTTGTTAAATGCTCCGACATGGTCGGAGGAGCAGCTGTACAGAGCGAATCCTTAATTAATGCATAGCTGCGACCGATGGTAATTGTATTGTAGGTTGAAGTCATTGTCCTGCAATTGGCACTTCATCCAAAGCAATTCCCAGAAAATCAGACAATCTGAGACAGGTGGCAGTTCTGCTATGCTGTTCACTAAGACGTACCAATTGCAGTTGTAAGCGTGAAAGCATGAACACTACATAATAAAATGCCAGATGTCTCCTTAAATAAATAAATTTATGTATTTTTTGTACTTAATATCTCTCATGTTATTACAATGGGAATCTTCCCTAAATACTTGGAGTTAGATCCGTAGACTTTCTGATTAGGTCTGAGAATCTGTTGCTTTAAGTTTTTCCTTCTAATGTAAGATATCAAAACCCGTTATTTTTAACGGGCATCAGCACAAGTTTGTAATAATTTAATACCTCACTGTAATGAAGTTTGTACATCGAATTTACGAACCTGGTGAACCCATTCTTTCGATACCGTGCATTGCCATGCTTGCATGTGTGCCTGTAGGTCTTTAAAAGTGCTCACGATATTCAATTAGGATAAATACTCTTGATCTGATAATAGTTTGAGAAAGCTGAAATAATGCTGCCTCGTTAAGGACTCATCTGTGAAGTTCAAAACTATATACAACAATCAGATGTTTTTCTTCTATTTGAGTTCCAACTTTATTGTTTCAGGAATTTTTCGAACTTAATTGCTTTACTGAACACGCAGTCTAGAAAATGTTTGTTTAGAGACATAAAAGAACTGGGAGGTGGCGTGGGAGTTAGTACAAGGCCAAGTTGTTTACGAAAGCTGTCAGCGCTCACTGGGGATTCACACCGAAAACTTGGTGCCGTAAAGAGGATCCGAAGTTTTTTGAGCTCTCGAAAAAACACTGAAAAAACACTGATCACTGAACGCGAGCCATTTCTTAACAAACCTACCTTTGAAGAACGTTTAATAGCAAGCTCCAGGCGTGCAAATACTGAAGGACGTGTTTTTAATTTGAATATGCAATCACTAGAACAATAGGGATACAGTGACCCTGGAAATGAAGCATAAAACAGTAAAAATCATTTCTTTTCAGTCATACTAAGTACAAAGCGAAGTCTTTTGTATTATATTTCGCGAACCCACTCATGAATAAACAAGTCTAGATTCGCGAATACAAATGTCTCTTCATCGTGCAACGATCACTGTTATTTTTCCCTCGGATGGTAGGTAGTTATTTATGAGATTGCAGGAGAATGTAGGGAGTAAAGTGTCTCAATTCTCCTTCCAGAACTGATGCTTTGACAACTCAATTGGAGATGCATGAACATTGTTACCAATATCAAAATATGAGTACAATGATATTGATAGCCCTCAGAGTGAAACTATCATAAGTAACTAATATGAGTACGATGATATTGATGGCCCTCAGAGTGAAGCGATCATAAGTAACTTATGTTTTTTTTTTCGAATTTGCGTTTTTATCAAACGTGCTCATTACTACATAACAGGTTTTAGCAAATTTCTTTTGTAAGTAAATGAGACTTAGTTTCATGTCTATCTATATTTAAATCCCCTGACATTTGACTGATTTGCTCTTAAAATAAGTTTTCAAACAAGTTTTCACAATCTTTCGTCTACATTGCCTTTTCTTCTTAACAGTTGAACCTGAGAGAAAACTGCATTTGTGTATTTTCTTTACATTGATAGGTCATCTTTGGGCCTAAATAAATTTTCTTCCAAACATGTTGTGCATAGTATTATCAATCCAACCTATATTATAATTACAATATATCAAATAGATTTTTGCAGTATAATTTACCCTTTTATTCGTTGCGTACTTATTTTAATACATTCTTCTTGCACCAAACATTAAAAAGGCTTTATCGCATAATTGTTTTGGTTGGAATCATTTTTTTATGCCTACGAGTATGTTTTCAATGCAAAAATATCATGAAAATTTTGAATCTAAAGTTAATGTTTAATTAGAGCTAACATAAATTTCATTGTCAAAATTCATAGTCCCAGGTGTGAGTTCTGCGTCTGCAAGTCGCACTAACTCTAACAGATCCTCGCATTTCAGAAATTTTACTGTTACCACACGCTTCAAAAAATCTCTAACGTGTTTTTATTTTCATCGAGAATATGATTGACTTCAAAACGAAGGATTCACTGACGAAAGACCTACTTGTGGCACTCATTGATAAAATGACAAACTTATCACATGAACACAAGATAACTTTCTTAAGTATTGTGTACAGTTTTCACAGTTTCGCATGGATTATAAATTTTCCTTGTTAAGTGCACGATGCCTCGCACTCAAATTAAGATACAAAAAAGAGGGCTCATAAATCAAATGAATGTAAAGAGAATCTCTTCAGATGAAAGTCCCGGAGTGTTGCTGCTGTTGCCTCTGTTAGAGCATGAAGTTGTCATAAATCGCAGCTGCATTGCCGGCAGTTGGCATCGTGCGTGATAGCGTCTAACAAATTCACACAATGCCGAGTTCATCGCAAATTGCACCTGTACTCTCAGACAAACTTGTATTTATTGCCGAAATGAAAACGACAGTGAATTTGTGCATGACAGGTACGTTGTGTTCTACAATCCTGGATACAAAGGTTGAATTTAGTTAGGATTGACAAGGATCAATGTTTATCTTGTATTTTCTTAAAAAGGAATTTTCAATCTCATTTGTCAAAATCTACTATAAGATGTCCAAGTATCGCAAGAAAAATAGAAAAAATCAGTAAAAAAGATAAGAATGATTGTATGAAGGTTTTCTTCACGAATGAGTTTTTTTAGCCGAGTTTCAAAATGTATAAAATAAGGAATCCCTTGTTAACGATAGAAATTCAAAATACAAGATGATTGATTTAAATTTAAAAATAAAACTACCACTTTAATCACAACGGTCGTTCTCGAAATCCTATACTAGTAATAGTAGTTGTTAATTTGATGATTATATTTTTAGCTTCAGAGACAAACTTCGCTCAAGTATACTTTGTCTGTGACACTTAAATCGTAATTAGGTCTATAGATCGTGCGTGTACTCGAGATCTGCTACAAGAACTTTGCTTATTTGAGTTGCTGAGTTAGGTGGCTGTGACGTGGTACTTTCCAGCACTGCTTTTTCTATGAATAGAATAAGGCAATAGGAACGAGCCGTTTGGCCCATTCTTGGTTCAATACCGAAGTCCCATGCCGTATGAAAGTCCCATGCCTATGTCTTGTATTTATCGCTCACTTACTCCTCTGGAGTATGTCACCTCAGTTAAATAAAGTTGATTCTTTCGACGCAATTATCGCTGTGTGCAAAGTATTCGTGACACAAAGTCACGTATAAATTCTTCTCAAATAATTGATGTTTAAGGTGCCAATCATGTTTTTTCTTGATGAATATTCTCGAAATAAATTTTTGTGTTTCTTACCGCTTTGCTACACTTCGCACGCCTGTCAAAAAGTGTCGTGCTTCTGATAACGGCTTTCAAGATTTAGTTTCAGTGTCTATCGATTCAGTTATGCCCTTTTTAGAAACTTTTTTCAATTGGTAACTTGAGACTCAGCTGAACCATATTTATCTGTTTTTCTTTTTAGTCAATATTTTCTATGTTTTTACTTGCATGTTCGTTCACTGTAACATTTCTTAGATGTCATCAGTATCGTTCTTCTATGACTGACATCAAAAAATTTTTGAGATACATGAATGTTTCAAAGCAAATGATATGGTATGACAAAATATTGCATCTTCAAGTGTTTTTCAAGCCTTCTCTTTCTTTGTTACGAATCACAACTTAGTCTTATTGGCTTATTTCAGTTGCGTTTGCTGCTAAAAATATTTTTCACCGAGTTTTTTTGACAAACTCGATTCCTTCTTTGACATGTGCCTCTATGATTTAAAATATTGAAAGCTTTAGTACTATGCTAGTAATATGTTAGGAACCAAATGATACTGTGAGGTGGAGACGCGACTCCGGTGTGTAAAAGGCGTAGCTTAGGAAATGATAGAGACTAGTATTCCTTTATAATTATTCACTTAATGTAAATTTTACCAATATAAAAATATGACAGTGGTTTTCCATGGAAGTATGAAAAGTGAAAGAATTGAGTGAGTGCATAAGGAGCTTAGAAACATTCTTGCCCTCTATTCTCATCATTAGACGAGGCTTTAGAATTCCCCCACACACATAAAATTTTTGCTTTTGAATGTGTGTGAGCGACAGCTCTAGTGAAAGCCACTTGTGCGAGGTAGGTAGAATTTTAGAAGCTTCGATCGGCTTAAACTGAACAGCTTTGCATCGCGTGAAACGAATACGTGTCGGATTAATACAAGAAAATTTTCAGGTATAAATTCCTTATTTTTAAAAGGCTTTACTGTGGAGTAACAGTAAATATTTTCTATTTTTATATACAGGAAGAAGCTAAATCAAATTTTTAGCACCATTACAATGCACAGAAAATTGTTGATAGCTTGTTAACAATGTTATGGTCTATTTTTGCTTCGTCCATATTCTAATTGATCATAAATATAAAAACTTTTACATATTTAGTATTTTTAGCCTTGATTGATCTATCATTTTTATTTATCCATCCTTTTGTGACGTATAAATAGACTTTGTGATGTTACTAGACCTTAAAACATAATAGCTCTACATGAAATTCATTCGTATGTTCAAAAAAGCCCCTAATTACTTTTATATATCCATGTTCACGGTTTAATGATTTTTTCAGTGCATGTTTACTAATTAAAATATTTACCTCTATTGTTTCCCTTTTTATCTTCTAAATTCTCCTAAACTTCTCTAATAAGCAAGAACTATGCAGAGAGCTGCTTACAAAGATTTATGGCTGTCACTCAGCATTTCTCTCGCTGAATTCTGACTGCCAACCTGCTGAAAACATTGCACAGCATTAGAGTAGGTCTTCATTAACGTTAAATGGGACACGTTATTTCCTGCCTGAATAAAATGTTACGTAAATTATCCCTCATATAATATAATATATAATAGAGGACTTTGAATGAATCATTTAGAACAATGGACTAAAATTAAATATTTCTAATGTACTTTGAGAACGGTAATGACCCAAATAAAGTTCATAGAAGTTCTGAGACTAAGCTGGCAGATGACAGACTTACGTAAATGAAATGAAGATAAGCTTTGACAATCACTGTGTGTTTAAAAATAATGTTTTTTGCAGAATCCATAAATGGCCGATAATTTCCTGTACTTATTTCTGTCATGACAATGAATGGAGGTCTTTACTTGGCTGAAACATGACCAAAATACAACTCTGGTTACTGTGCCGTAATGCATTGTGTTCAATCAGTCCTTCAGCTAAAATACTTTGTGTCAGCCTCTCAGTGTTTGTTTCGTATGTAATCTTCTCTTCAGATCGCCAAAAGAGCCCATCCTAAAACGGAAGCCAAATAGGAATGCAGCTCATTGTGAAAAATGGCCTGTTTTGAGAAAGAATTGGTGACGCATTCATCGAATTGATATATAGACGTGATTGAGCTTAACCAACGATCTATAGGTAAACATTTGATTATACATAGCTCCTTTTTATCTTTTGGGGGATTAACTTGAGTAATCTCATTGAATCACTAAAAAATATTTATAACATACAAGCCTCACCCCAATCACCATTTATATTCGCTTTGCCGCTCGGTTAGCACAAACACCAAATGTATGTTAGAAGAAAATACTTTCTTGGACATGGAAATAATACAATTTAATTTTAAGAAAAAATTCTTCCTGCAATATTGAAATATGAAAATCATTGATTTGCGAGTAGTTACCTTCTTCACAGCGAGTAGTACAAATCAAGAGTACTTGTACTGTAGTCAAAACTACTGTTTCGTATATACAGACTACTCGCACAGACGGCTTGAGCCTTGAAGCTCCATTCAGACAGAAATATTTAACGAGAGCTTTCCTAAATAAACAATTCAGGTACGGTGTTTCGTTTTTCTTGGACGAACAATTGGAGCGTTGTACTGAATCGCATGGCTCCACTACAAACGAGTACCGAAACGAGGCTAGCTGTCATCGACCAATGAGCAAACAGGACAGAAGAAGTGAATCCAGCGACGACGCTAGGCCCCGTTACGACCAGAAGCACGACATTAACCAATGAACGGTCACGCTCAGGCAGCAGTACCCATCCAACCGCCCTATACGAGTATAACGAGGCTGCAACGCTCGGTGACACACACTCTCTACCAAGCGCTTCTAATGTGAACATCTTTACCAATACTCCTCATCGGCCTCTCCAAGTTCTTCTCGACTCAAGATTCCCCACCGTACTCATTACCAAGCCCATTCCTTACGCCCGTGCTCGTGTACTGGTGGTTGAGATATTACAGGAGGCTTACATTGTAGTGAGACCGAATTACTTTACTTTGGTGCATCTTAATATGTACATCGAAACTCATCCCTGTGTTATTTATCCTGTTGGGTTACTCAACGGTCTCTTATTCCCTCAGACACTCACTCCTAGTAAAACAAGATGAAAAAGATATTCTGTTCCGAGTCTAGAAAAGATATTCATTGTCGGCTCCGAGCTAAGAGAAGTCTGAGGTTTGGGACTGAAGAGTTATATCATAGAAACCACTATAGCGACAACTTAAATTTTGAAATCGGACTTTTCATTTGTTTTTCACATGCATGCTGTTTCTCTTCCCCAAAAAGCGGACATCAGTAAACAAAATCGGAATAAGAGTGATGAACAAACAGCATCTTTTAATGGATCATAATTTAGAAGGATTAATTTCTCATGGAAAGTCTATTTCTCCTTCAGCTATATCGACCAATCGTCATCTCCAACAACCTTTCAAACATTTGCAGAAGATATCCGCTATGACTCACTGACACGTTAATATATTTTTTATGTTCTTATATACACCAATGATGCTGTCAGGATTGAGAGCACTCTTCGGTTTTCATATTCGTATACCTTTTTCAGCTGTTGAAACACAAACCGGCAGTGACAAATCCATTGGAGACTGCCAACATCAAACATTGCAAAAAATCGTTTGAATGGTCTCGAATGGAACGAGTTCAAAGCTGTTGGATTCTCCATTGATTATCTACATGGAGAAATTGTGTTTTATTGGGTAAATCTGAAGTTTTCAAGGAAGGAATGGATCGATTTCAAAGAAAATATCGAACGTGTGCAACGATATTCAACGCAATTGACTGGATCAGTTCTGTGGCGCCTACCTTCGACTACATTTTTACGTTATGGCGAAAGAATTTGAGGCCTTCAAAACTGAGTTTATTTCGTTGAACTATTTTGGTGCTACGGGTAATAACACAATATCATCATTTACTCAGGGGATTTAACATTGTTTCTGATCTCCTTATTTTATCTTAAAAAACAGACTGCTAAAAAGTTGATAGACGTCTTTCGTCAACATTTGGTAAATTATCAACATATGTCCTCAATGTCAAAGAAATAAGACATCTAAAAATATCACGTTCTTGAGTAGAATTCTTTAGATAGAGGATTCAAAATGCATGGTATGAACCGAACTATTGCATGTCTATTTCATGCAAAATAATTACCTATCCTAGTGTAGTTTGAATTATTCCTGCCATACATGGGTGAACTCCTTTACGTTGTTTGTGTGGGTAAACTTCATAATTTCTTCATGTTCATACAGTTTGGATCCCGGACTTACTTTCATCTGGTATGCAGACATTGTCAAAAAGTTGAGCAGGTTCAGGAGATTGAAATCGATTGAAAATTTTCAAAGCTGACAGCTAATCAAGAATCATCAGGGCTCTCTGTCAGGAGTCGATTTCCGTACGATTCAATGTATGAACGTTGCACCACCATTACTACATTGCAACTCATTTTGAATATCAAGAATATTCAATTCAATATTTCAAAAATTTTCGGAGCTAGATTAAAAAAATTGGGGCAGTGCTTGTTCTCCAAGACAGCAACAGAGCGCACAGAGAAGCTAGATGGTTTATTTATCCTTTCTTAATAAACATTTGACCAGTTTGCTTTCGTAACTAAAATTACTCAAGTTTATTTTCAACATTAACTTCGTAACACAGGAATAATTGTATGAGTTTTTTCAAAAGTTATTTTGACGGGCAAAGCGGGGAATAGCAGGAAAAACTCGTACCTTTTCGCAAAATAGCTTTTGTTCATTACTGTTTTCCCAGAAAGTTACCTGCTCTTGGAAATATTCATTTCTTGTACGACTTTAGAGGTGGATAATTAATGGCCTGTTTGGAAATAATTTATTCAACATTTTATAAAATGGTTTCCACAGACTCTCGACTTCTGTTTCGAATTGTCACGTAGCAGTTTTACCTGAATATTATCATCAATAATCATTCTGAGCCTTTCGATGAATAATAGAAAATCGAGAGTCCAAATTTCCAGGTTTCCTCGCTAATGCTAAGCCAACAAATCCAGCACCGCAGAAAATAAAAAATCTTCGTCCGAAGTAAAAATTTTCCAACGTCGCGGCAACTGGCTACTAATAATTATGAAATGATACAATTTCCCAGTGACTGTTGATTTAATATTAGTCAGTTTAATTGTGTCGGTGATAATCTTCTCACGTATGCTAGAGTACATTTGGGTCTGATTATGCAACAATGTTCACCCACATTATTGTGAAGGAAGTGTTTATCAATTAGCTTACTTCTCAACATGACTTTGAGTTCACCACAAACAAATTCGTGGGAGAAATTTTTATGAAACCAAAATTTGAGGATTAATTAGACCGATAAAACTGTAGTAATTAGCCAGTAACACTTGCTTAAGTAATGTTAATGTTCCTATGGTTTTTACTTCATTACTTGTACTTTTACGATATTTTATAATACTTTTGTTGATATCACTCTTGATAGCTGTACAAACTTACTTTTTCTTTCAATACCAGAGACGAGACCAATCAAAGAATCGTAGAGTTAAAGGGAGGTCCCTCTTCTATTTCTTTTTTCTTCTCACGTATAGTTCTTACTCAAGGTTATAATTCTTATTATATTTCTTATTCAAATTCTTATTCAAGTATTGTACCTATTTAAAATTTATGAGACAGTGTTTTTATCAGATTTCGTTGTGATAACTGATACAGCTCATGAACATAAAAAGAATCATTTTATTCATCGTTATTTCCACTCAGGAGTTGATTCAGAGCTGGCATCAGGAACGGACTAACCTCAGTCGTCAAAATCTACCGATAAAAAGAACCAGTTGAAGTCCAAACTTGATGCTTCTAGACACCTGTTTCACTGCTGACTGCTGCGGAAGAAATTTGACGTATGTAGTTTAATGAAGAAATAATATTGAATTTTGTAGAAGTTTTTCTAAGATATGGATCTAAACATGTATGTCTGGGTGCATATTTTTGTTGTAGAGTAACACTGTTTAAAAACCTAGTAAATCAAATGGTTTCAAAATCATTTTAGCCCCACACTCACACTCAAAAATTTTAGCTTTCAAAAAGTCTGCCGGGGAAACTAAATTTTACGATCTACGATTATTTATCACTCAGACATAGCCCTGAACAGAAAATATTTGAACAACAAAACATGATATGTCAAATAAAATTAACGATTTATAGGTTGTGTACATATTAAATCAACCCATCGCTCCTCAAAAATTAAATATTTCTTCTTGGTGACTGGAAGGTAAGTTTCATTTTAATCTCGTTGAAATTAATTTCGAGTTGATCCCAGAAAGCCAGATTCAGGTTTACGACAGAAGAGGATCAACGTTGATTGTCCACGATTACTTCAGAGCTGGCGTGTTCGCCGGTTGTGTACAGTCTACGTACACTACCAATGTCAGACACACAACACTAAACAGAGACCGTTGATTGGGAGTCAATGTTCAAATGATGCGAAAGCCATTTCACTAAATTAATACAAAGTGGACACTGTCGTCGCTTGGTCTATCTGATCATAAAATTGGGAATGAAAGTAAACCTTGGTTGACATTTATTTCTAACACATTCTGTTTTTCTAGATTATAAAATCTCTGTTGAAATGAATAATGATTAATACCTTAACTTTAGACGGCAAGAAAGTTAAGTAGCGACCAAAGAATGTACTAATCGGCTCGTTACTGTCGCCATATTACATTTTATTCTAAAACTAGTGTGTATACCCGTTAAAAATAACGGGTGTTAATATCATAAATTTTAAGGAAGAACTCAAAGCAACAGATTCTCAGACCTAATTAGAAAGTCTACAGATTCAACTCCAGCAGTTAAGAATCTATATACCTGATGGTCTACGGATTTAACTACGAGTATTTAAGGGCGACTCCCATTCTAATAACATAGGAGAAATTACTCATGAAAAAAATATATATAAATAAATTTATTTATTTATTTTAGGAGACGCTTAGAGTTTTATTTTACAGTGTTGATGCTTTTGAGAATAATTTGAACGATAAATCCTTACCTAAACATAAAAATGAAGTCTCTCAAAAATATTTATTTATTATACTGATAAAATACCAGTAAATATAGTAATAACAACAATAATATCATCACCATTATTAGTTATGCTAGTATTAGTGACTAAATACACAAGCGAAATAATAATTCATGAAACAATATTTGCGTTGAAGTTAATTAAATTACTTCGTTATTCAGTACAGGTTATAATTACTTACATATATAGTATAAATTAAAGTTGTACAATGACAAATTTTGAACATGAATTATGGATACGAATATTAATTATGGCACGCCTAATTTTGCCTCCGCTGCATTCAGGTGGTTTCGATTCCTAATCCCTGCCTAACAATTTTACTTCACTAAAAGTGTCGTTTTTCTGGACTTAATCCTGTGATTTTGTTATTGGTTTACCGTTCATCATTTGTGACACTCTGGTCTATAAATCTGTTTCTACCTAAAATTCAGGCTGATTGGATTCTTTTCTTATTACTGTATTGATATCCAGGTTCAATTTTCTGCGTACGCAATTCTTCCAAATTAATTTTAATTTCAAAAGACCGTCACAAAATATCAAAATGTGATCTATTTACCACGAAAATTTACATTGGTATTCAATTTGTCTTTTTCAAGGTAACTAAAGTTACTACAGACTACTTCTTCAATTTTTGTCACCTTACATCACCAAAACCTCTTTGCAATCTGCGGTCTCGTGTAGAATAAGGATATCGTTACGGAAAATACAATATAATGTAGTATAACGCCCTCCATTTTGTGTAGTCTACCAGCTTCTCTTTTGAATAAGAACCAGCTTCAAATAATTTTGCATATCAATTCCTCTTTTCTGATAGTAATCTTATAGATCCTCCTCGGAGTTTGTCGCTGCTCGAACGTGTTGAAGATGATTTTGTTCAATTAAGTCCATCAATGTCCCACCAGACAATAGTTCCGAGTTCCAAAACTTCCAGAGTTTCTCCGAATTATTCTTGGTAAATTGTAGACATTTTGTTGCTAGAACATGATTAGGTGCAAACATAAGTGTGCTCTCTTGCGTTTAAGGATACTTCTGTCTTAGAATAATTACCTCACGGTATTCACAAATTTTTCTTCCCCCGACTATGATCTCGATTTTATTCTGAATTTCGTTTAAATCAAGTTAATTGATGATTCATATGTACTCAATGGATATTTCCCACCACATAGACCCAATTTCTCCCAGACCGCCCAGAATGACGCTCATTGAGAGTTGCCTGTAAAGAAGTTACGATCATTCGATTATTAGTGTGACACCAGCTACTGAATTTAATATTTTAGACTGATTTAGTATTTTCCTATAGTAAAAAGTGTGTTGTGTACTCCAAAACATTGCTTACTCTTGAGCAAAACTTCGTTCCGTATAATAATTTTGAATTTACACACCTCAACACAAAGTGCTGAGGTGTTTAAGAATCAGTGCTGGCACAAAGACTGCAATCATGTGTACATTAAATTTTAATTTTGAACCATTAAGCACAATTCCTGTGATTACAAAGACGTTTCATCTAGAATTTACAGGAAAATCTAGAAAGTCTTATCATAAATTCGTCTACTGGATGCATACCAAAATAGTAATTCATTGGGATATTCAAGTCATCATAGAGTTTACAAACCAACTAACGCTAGTGCAAGGTTGACGATAATGGTGTCCATATGAGTATCTAAAATCCTTAACCTGGAAGCATCCTGGAGGATGCCTTCAGTCACTAACGATAACCTCAAGTTGAAACAAATGAGCAATGATGGTCTAGAAAGCGATTTGCTTTTCTTTTTCAATCAGCTGACTAGATGAAGAAGTTCATAAAACATATTAGATATTGACTTGGGTACCATGCAGTACAGACATGTCTGCTGGAATTTTAGTGCTATTTCAAGTTAATTTCCTCTTAATTAGTAAGTTTGAAATTGAATGTTGTACAAAACACTTAAAAAGTACCTTGGAAAGGTGCTACCACATCGGGTTTACAGTGCTGTCATATTTAGTTCAGAAAGTAAGAGTTGTGCATGTTAGCTACTGTTGCAATAAGGTCCCGTGATACAGCCATGTGACTAATGTTTGAATGGATTATTGTACAGCCGTACAATCGTACAATCGATGGTAATAAAGTTAAATACTGATTATAATCAGTATTTTACCTTCAAATCAATTTGAATAACGTAACTCAATTGTATTTAAAAATAAAGCTAGTACGTGGCGACCGTGAGTAGAGTAACAAACAAATTTCTTCGTTCATTTGCCAATTCCAGAACAAAAATTAACTGTTAACCTTTTTCTCCTTTCGGTTCACGTTTAAAAAGCTGATAAATGTGGCGTTTTTATATCTACAGAGAAGTTCCAAGCTGAGCAATACGTGGCCATCCCTATTAAAAGTGAAGACTACAAATAATGCAGGTAGTTACGCAGGTTTTACTTGATAAACTTCGAATAATTCATATTGCTACGATAGCAAACAAATTATTCAGTTCCCTACCGTATAAAAATACGAATGAGTATATGCTTACTTTATTCGATAAGGTTTACTATTTAGTTAATTAAAATGAAATAAATTATGTATATCATTATTGTCAACGCAGGAATGTTTCCTTGCGACAATATTTTTCAGTTTATACGAAACTAGTGCAATGCTCGTTAATAATTTGTTGCAAAAGCACGAGATTTGTCGCATGAGCAAGCATGAGATGCTTGCTAATGTTAATATCATTGAATTCCAGATACGTGGTCTTCCTCATTGCCATTTTCTATTTATATTGGAGAATGACCATGGAACCTGGGAAGATATTGACAAAATTGTTGTTGCAGAGTTGGTATACCTGTACCATCACAAATGATGGCAAAAAATATTTATAAATCTTTATTGAGATAATCTTTCTCTTGCTCTTCTTTTTCGCTCTCGATTCAGTCTTTTTTTCGTTCGAGTAGAGTTTCCATGCTTAAGCTTATTTCAAAGGGAACTTATTTTTTTGTGACAGTAATAAACACTTAGAATACAGTATTTTTGAGCCGCAATATATGTACCGCCGAACTCGGTATCCACGATACGGACTCGAGTATACAAGGCTCTGGATCTCTCCAATTTTTTTAAAGTGACAATCATTTCTTGTATTTCTTAAGCTTTATTCATGTTGCTATCAGAGCTATCGATTAGAAGAGTGTGACACACGGACAGACAGACAGACAGACGGACAGACAGACGGACGCGACCCTTATTATAGTATAGATTTATTATAGTTCTGATATTCCTGCTCAGCAAATTATATTATCGTGCATTTTTATCACTGGTGGCAGACAGCATACAATATAAGAAAATGTTATATGTAATCTATATAGTATCCTCCCTAGTGAAGTCGGGAGCATTTCTTTTGAATTTCAGAAATTTACTTAGAGCAGAGTATTTTGTGTTACATTTGCACAACAGAACAATAACCTGGTGTCTCGGATATTGACTTACCGAACTGCTACATTGAACTTGCGCATCAATTTTTTGACAGCCTATTATAGGTGAGAACACATTGTGCTGTCAGTTTCAGAAACACATTTAACATAATATTTCTAAAATTTGATATTGGAGCTAAACATGTTGAGTATGCCAAAATAATGTAGATGATGCGATAATGAAAATTGGATGTTGAAATGATCGAAGCCCTTGCTTGAAGACATCAAAGAAGTATTGTTCTGCACTCGGTTTAACTAGAAAAATTAATACCTACCCACTGCATGTGAACGAGTATGCGTAAAGCACAACGTTGAACTTGAGTCGTATTGTTAGATAAAGATTATTGTTAGATTATGGTTTCAGCAAACATAGTTAGATTGAAGTCGTACTATTTCACACTTCGTACGAACGTCAATTCCTTAGCGTCAAGATTTACATAAGTTCCACCCATATCATACATCTTTTACCATGTTATCATATGTTTTTATGCAGCTATTCTCTCGCCGTTTACGGAAGCAACGTGAGCTCAGCTACTTTCAATTCGAGAGGAAAAGTGTTTTGCCTTTAGCTGGGGCTCAAAAAAATCTATTTCCTGAAACTGAAATATTCTTCCGTTCCGTGGTGATGAAGTACTTTGATCCGGCATTTTGTGATAGGTCATTCTTTAGACTCAGGAAAAGCTAGAGAAGTTTGTTGGTTTTGTAGTACGATTTCCATGAATCTTAAAAATGAATTTATTCAAGACGAATCACAAAAATATTGGAGATATGTTAGTTGCATAAAGCAACGAAGGTTTGTTTAACGTTGTTTATTTCCGTTTAACTTGAATGAATTCCGTTAAAGTTATGCTATTGCTTTAGGCAATCTAGGAAAATTAGTAATTCAGGTATTTCCTTGGCAGTAAAATGTTCCGACGTCTTTTGGTAAACAGTGTTTACATATCTAGATAAAATATTAATTTATGGATTCTCTTAGCTGTGAAATAATTATACGTAGGGAATGTTACAAAGATTTGAGTAGAAGATACCAGTGTGACAGCACACACCACAAACTTTGAAATAAAAAAGAAGTTGGCCTTGTTAGCTCCAAAATGTTGACTCTTTTCTACTTCAGTAAAACGTGCTACAATTATTGGTAGTCGCCTTCTGTTGTCAGTTGAAGCGAAGAACACAAACATCAAGAGGAATACAAAAAAATTCTGAAAAACTATCTCAATAAAGCAAAGCTATAAAATGCAAGTGCACACTGTTCACAGTTTAGTTTTCCGTCTTCTGGATGAACTCTTAGCATCTAATTAGAGGAAAAATAAAGAAGCCGTCAGTGCCACCTTCAGGCTTACACACAAAATCTTACTGACGTGATGCCGACCAACCATAGTGAGCCTTTCATATATGAGAACTGAGAGCTTTTTCTTGTGGGTCTTACGTATTTTCCCTTAGGCAATAAAAAGGAAGTTATTTGCCTTCAAATTTATATGATTCTCTCATTACGCTCTAAATCATCTGATGAAATCCAAAAATCATGTATTTTATCAAGAAAATTTTAAATACCTGAGTTTTTACACCACATTTTATTTCATTAAAATAAGATCTGAGCTCCAGACAAAATTTTCACTTTTAGCTGCTGTTTAATATTCATCGGGGATTCCCTTGACGAATGCTGGGCTGCGATACGGACTTGGACTCGTGATCTACAGTTCTTATCAGTCATCAGTGACGATTCCCACCCCGCCAGTCGTAAGTTTAAAAAATTAAGGTTCATTTCACTTTTCTGGAGCATGACCTTGCAATTGCAGCTATAGATGAAAATGACTTTACGTTGGATATCACCAGGATATATATAAGGCTCGTCTTAACGCATCACTATTTATTCTAAGACAATGAAGCGGCCAGAACTACATGGAAATCCTTTCACCTTTTTGCTTCTTATAAGATGGTATTCTCTGCCTTTATTCCTGTATTGATTTGAAAGAAAATGTCATCGTCCTACTTGGGTTTTGTCTTTCCAGTAGTTTTGAGTCATTTATTATACTCCTATGTTTTGAGGTTCCCCTCGTGACGCTGGGGGGCTGGAGCGTACGCTACGAGCAGCAATAAGCTCCTGAATGTTGTTCTTGTAAATCTTTTTGCTGTTGTAAATGTTGTGCAACAAGCCTGTGTATGATGTTTAACAAACAAATGCGTCGTTGAGGCACGTGTGCTGGTTATAAAGGTTATAACATCAATACCTCGGAAAGGAGGGAACTGAAAAGCTTCTTTTTCTATGCGCAGCATAGTTTTTCTATGGAATGGTCGGCCCAAGAAAAATGTGTGGAAAATGTATCTGTGAATATGAGACAAGTCACGATTTATGCTTATTCTAAACTACACATGTTACGCTTTGGTCCAGTGCGACCGAATAAATTAATAAACCAGTGTTTAATGAATATTATAGTCTACTTTTATGTAAATGTAAATCCTTCTTAATATATAAAATAAAATTAACTATTTTACAATGTTATTCAGATTAAGTGATGACGTTCCTATTATATTGACACGTTTTTATAGCTGCCATACGCACAATTTCTTAGATATCAACCTCACATATTCATCTTACGGATCAATTTGAACAGCCTGCTCTTCTGGGTTGCATTAAAAGTTGCTATAATTCCTGGCTAAAAACCCAAAAGTTTTGTGCTTCCTATAAAATATTCTTTTAATTCCGTCAGTACCAGAAAAAGACTACACTACTTTTCCAGCAAATTGATGTCCCGGGTAATACGCTAGATTAATCTACATATCATTAGCTGCAAGACTTAATACATTTCTCTTATCCAATGGCTGAGAGCAGAAACTTGGTAAAAATACGCATTAAAAGGCTGTACGGACTGCTCTATTTAATAATATTCGTCAGGTTATTCTTCCTGAAAATTCATGGCTCGCAGCTACATTAAAGCCGACGCTAGCGTTACCGTCAATTGTATCTGACCAAAAGTTGCTCGCGTGTAGCTTCCTCACATCGATTTTATCACTTCATATATTATTTTTCAAATGAATATAAACTGAGCTTCTATCCTGTTATCTTTGAATCAATATTTAGTGCTTAACAGGAATTTCAATTGCCTCGTGAATTTTCTAAATTAGTTATTAAGACCATTTCAAAAGTAAGATTTTAGTGACAGACCATATCGTATTTTCTGCTGTAATTCGCACGTTTACAATAGGGAATTTTCGATATTAATGACATTTCAGAAGAATTCAAGCGATTTTTTGACTTGACTACATATTTTTTAGAAGCAGTTTGCAATGCGAAAAAAATTAGACGGCGCATGCCGAGGCAAAAAATAATGGTGGAGGGCCACGGTATTATTTCATGAATATTTGCAGATAAAATAGCTCGTTTGTGTTAATTATTAACTTTTTCTATAAATTAGACTATAGTGATGAGAAAAAATAGTCATCTTCATGACTCAAATAAAACAGTTCAACCACTACCGTCAATGTCTAAAACATTCCCACCGCTTCCAATAATGAATGCAATCGACTTGTTATTGTTAGATGCCACTCAGAAGGAATAAAAAAAATTTCAGGTTCTTCATCTGTTATGATCATAATGCATGTTAACTAGTTCATGTACATAACATTGATACACTATTTAATTACCAGTAAACTATGATATCAAGTTTATAATTTAACTAGTAAGCTTAAATTAAGTTCATTTTTTCCAAGTGTCACAGGAAGTTGTTCAAAATCGTGCTCCACAGCCCCAATGATTTTTGTAAGACTAATGTCCACGCTTTCTCAAAGTGACTTTGACCTCACATTTTTTACCTTCTGGTCCAGGGCGTCCAAATGTTTCTCACTTATTCTTCTTCTTCCTCGAGGTTTGATCCTGCAATTACGGTCGTCTGACGCTCTCACGTTTCGTTGCAATGCAAGGCATCTAGAAATAAATTAGTGGGATTCAATGGCTGTAATTAATTTTGCACTAACAAGAACATTTACCAGCCAATTGATGAGAAATCTATCGCAGGAATCAATCCTTTATTAAGTACCACGTATTGGCACGAATGAGAGCAGCACATTAATTTTCAAGATGATTTCTGAAATTACATTCCGTCGGATTCCTTGCTGCATCACGATCCACACTTCTTTAAAATTTCTCCACAACACAACACTTCCATTATATTTTCAGCTTATTCTACTTAACTTGGTACATTGGTGACATTGTTTATCGCATTGCCGTATGTTGTAAAGACTAGAAATAGCATCATGTAAATTTCTTAAACAAAATAAAAGTGTCGAGAAAAAATGACTACCTTCTTTCCAACCTGATAAATTATTGATATTTTACACATGTCAGGTGAATTTATTAGGAGCACGACCTACGTCTTCTAGGCGATGCAAACCCTCCAGCAAGTGGCCACTCAGAGCTATCCTTTGAACTCTTTTCCCAATTTTATTTGAACTTTCTTGCATGTTCCTCCAGTTATGCAAATTCTTTTTTAAGGACCAAAGCTCCGTCTATCTGCCCGTGTGTCCTCTGCGAAACACAACACTGAACCGCAATCGAGTGTTGCCTGGGGCTTTCGGTGCTAGACGAACTTAAGCTCCTTTTTGACGGCATCATCACGAGCCACAGCCGTGGAACAAGAAGAGTCAGACTTCCGTAACCTGAAGAATAAGAAAATACCTAACATGAAATGGAAAATATGTGGGATCACGTCTTCCGCTCTTACATAATTCACATCTAGGTGTGAATCACTGTAAAACGAATTGAAACGTGTTTAAGATGCTATAAAGAGAAGAAAGTGTCCATAGATTCTGAGGATTATCATTAATCTGGAATAACTTTTAAGACACAATACGACAAGGCCTGGCTCAATTTTACAATCGTCAGCGGCGAAATTATTTTCTTTTTCTTTTCTATTTAAAATAATGAATAATAATAATAATAATGATAACTATCACCCACGCGTTCCGTAGATATATACTCGCATACATTTGATCAAACCTCACTTCTAAACTAAAGTCTTTGTCATTCAACATTGTTCTCTACTGATTTTACAAATTACCCGTATTACAGTGCCAAAATGAGTCCATACACTAAACAGTTATGAGGTAAAAGCATAATTTTCTCACCACACATAATTCTTTCTAGCAAAATATAACTAGGTCACTGCTTCCAGAAAAAACAATTAAAATCTTTTAATCAAAGGTAATGATTGCTGAACCCGAATTTTAAAATTCACAAAAAAGCCTTCTCATTCGAGTCCCTGAAGTAAGTAAGTAAGTAAGATAAATGATCATTGTTTTAATTTGAGTTAATGTATGTTTGTTACATGATTTAGTGTAGATAATGTTCACGCGGACGTTTGGAGCTCCAGGTAATTTTTTATGAAGGAATTCTTAGTCCCTTATTTAGTTCATTAATTCTTTATTTTTCATTCTTAGTTCTTCACCGTTTGCTCAGTATAGTTTTGTAAAGTTATTGTGACTAACTTTCTTTCGCTCAATTGTTTTATACACGTAAAAATAGCGTATAAAAATTATGTTTCGTCCTTTTTTTCATTATTCAAGCCCTGGTAAATGTGTTAGATCAAAACATGGCAAAAGAAGCAAGCTGTTTAGGTCATTTTTGAGCTGCTACCTAAGTCTCAAACAGTGAAGCAAGTTGGATTGATTGTACAAAACGTTTTTACATCTGGTTATGCAAATTTAGCCTATACTATTTTTAGGTTAATGCTGCAGGAATGCAAACATGTTGTGTATCAATTCTCGTCCACAAATGACGTTAATTTCTTTGCTCGCTGATCATATCAAAGAATTTGAACCAATGCATAAACCGTTACCATTTTTTAGTTTATTCGTCCTCTTTTAGACAGCATATATGATTAGTTAATCGAAAAGAATTTAGTTCATGAATTCAATTTAACATATACGTATAATCTAGAATGCTATTTGATAGACAGGTGTGCAGTTCTCGAATTTAAATTCAGACTTTTCATAGTATTTAATTCAATTAATTCTGCATGCAAAATTTAGCAGGACCTAAATATTTTTAAATAAACAGTTAAGGTTCGGCAAAGAATACATTTAAATTGACCAAAGCGACATGAATGCAGAGCTTAGGGAATTGAAAAACATGATAGCTAACTTTATGAGGCATTAACTATTTATTTTTCGAAGCTTAGTTTTTTGGACCGGTTAATTTACCTAGTTTTGATGGTCCAAAATTAAAATTAAATATTTAGTAACATTGTCTTAATAAATTAACAAAACTTAAGCATGAAAACTTTAGAGATTGAAGGCATTGCTTTTCCACTTCCTATCTATGAGCTCAATGCAGCATCAAGTCGGATTACTTAAAGAAAAAAATCAGTCATATAGATAGTAAATTTCAGATAACGTCATTTTGGGGGATATGATAAATTATATCCTTGATTAGATGTACAAACAGATTAATTGCTTAGTACAATCACGTGAGAGTAAACCAAAGTGGTTTAAGATCAAAGTTTGCCCAAGTAACAAGTCTAGGCAAGAAAAGAACCAGTTATTAAAAACTGGCGTTCATTTTATCATCCGAGAGGCTTTACAAGCAGGAAAACTTTTCCCTGCTCCACGGGCACATCCTGTTCCACGATGGCATGAAGTCCCTCAACTCCTTTCCTTTACTGCTTTAAGACTATGAAGAAATGAAAGTAGCTTCTAGGCCCCCCTCGTGTCGTAAGGTTGAGATTCTCGCCCTCTAATCGGGACTTTAGCAGCAAGTTAAAGATTATACAGTAGAAGTAGGAGCGAGTCTTGAGAAGACAAACTATTCTTGAAATTGTGAAAATAAAATTTTCCTTGTGCAATATAAATCCGGTGTAAGTTATTTCTACAGAAATTCAGACTAGGCTATCACAGTTGAAAAACGTGCGTCAGCTGAGATTTCGTTTTTGGAGTGACTGGTTGCAATGTGAAATTATTCGAGTCAGAAAATACTACTCAGGTTGCTCAATCAGAAAAGTTTTCGGGTATTCCTGTTCTAGACTACAAGGCAAGTGCATTGTCTGATGCATGACACGGCTAATTTTTATACCGCTGTGGCTTATTTTCATGTAGACTCAGCACATAAATTTGGCTCAGGTCTCATAAATGTTTGAAGGTTTGCAACTTTAGACTGCATAGTGTAGGAGACCTAGTTTTGCGACACATGAACTCATCTTTTATGTATGTATTTGTGAGATGCATCAATAGTTCCGTAGCCACTTTTTTAAAGCTTCTTCGTTTTTGTATTCTGACATACATGTTCAGTATCTCCTCTCCACACGCGTGATGCTGTTGCTAAGACTGCACATGCCCTTTACTAGAAAATTGTACTGTTGGTAGACATGCATGAATATTTGAAGGAACGCATCTTGGATGTAGGAACAGTTCTCTATTTAGATTTGACGTACAGAGAGATACATCCATGAGGCATTGTTCATTTCAAGTATCATAACGCGTATGATTGCGTCATCATAAAAAATAATAAGACTATACTTGCAGCAAAGCATTAAACCTAGTCATAACTACCTGACTTACTATTAAAAGTACATGGTATTGTCAATTTATTACTTCCATAGTACTTTTGCAAAGGTTATCAAGACTTTTTTAAATTGCAAAGCGAACCAATCTTACTTTAGGATAGTTGTAGTTTGTCCGAACCATGTCATTGTTCTGATGCGTTATCATACAGCTAACCCTCACATTAAGCTTGTGTGCTTGATGAATTTTGTCCTAATAAATGCAGATGGCACTTTCACCCCAATGTTACCCGCACATACGTTCACCCTCACCAGACATTTTAAACGTTCGGAAGCATTCTTTGAGAGCAACGCGCTCGTAAACTAAAAAGTCCATTACACTTCAATAACTGCTGATTCATTCAAATGTGTTATTGATCTTAACTTTATTTTATTTATACATGTATGCATCCTATGGAAATAACTAGTAAAGCACCGGTGCAATCAATCAAATTTTTGTTAACAAACTACTACTTTCGAAAAACATGTGTATGGTCTTTAGCAACCTCTAACTCTAAAGCCATGAGCGCAGTTATGTAAATAAAAAAATCTGAATCTTTATCAAAAGGTGCATCTATTTTAATAGGGGCTCATTTTTATACAATGGTTTACAAATCCAAATGAGTGAACCACTTACAACTATGAGGAGAATCAAATACACCAACAGGAAAATTCAGTCTTCTTATCTATTTTTCTACAAGAACATGGTTCAGTATTATTACCTTAAATTTGCCATTTGACCTGCGCATGAGTATTGAATCAATTGTAAGTTGTAGTTTGGCTTAACCCAAGTAAAGCAGATGTATAGTAACATAAGCATTCTCATAACTTAGTTAAACAAGTTATCTATTTAACCTTTCATTCAAAAACTTTTTCCATGTTTGAATTGATGAATTAACGTATTGACGAACATCGAATCAAATTGTTAAAATCAGACCGATTCAACAGCTCTGGTAGGCATTGGAAGTTGAAAAGAATAATGTGGCGTCAAGATATCTAGTCCAGGATATCGGGAAAATGTCCACTTAATGGCAGGAATAGCTCTCAGAGGAACCACTTTTCCTGCGTAGCTCAATTCGCTAACGACGCATCGATTATATTCTAGCACTGCCATTACTCACTCCTCAATTTGACCACAGGTTGTATTGAATCATCGTAAAACAGTACACATGCTCACTGCAACACACAACACCGTTCTTGCACTTGCTCGAGTATACTTGTATCGGCCGGCTTGTGCAAAGCTCACAGAATGATTCAAAAACTCGGAACCAGTTCTTAATTATAGACAAATATTTGGCTTTTTCTTCGCTGACCAGGATTATGCGAGAAAAAATTATGTTGCATTATTAGTTTACTTATAAGTGCAAAATAATTTACTACTGCATGTTATTATAATATGCTACCATGTAACTGTATCATCTCTTACTAAAGTAGGGCTACTAGTCAGAAATGAGGTATCCAAACCCATACTCATACCCACCTCTTGCAAACAAGCGTACTTAATGTTCGTCATCACCTTCAAGGTTCTTCTTAGTATAATATACCCCACCTCGTACAAAATTGACTTCCTCGTTCTTAATTCGCTGACGAACATACGTACACATTCCTATCATATTTGCTAATACAGTATGAGGTTCATAAAGTGTTATTGATTTTTGTTGTTTTGTTTTTGACGACATTGCTGGTAACACGGTAAAACTTTTTTCTTTTTAAGCTGTGAAATATTACAGCGTCTTGTCATGATTTTAGGTTATTAGAATGTGACCCGGAAAGTAGTTTTTAAGTCCCTGTAGTTGTTTCAGTGAGATCCCTGTTAACTACAAAATTGAATTTTAAGTACATGAAACTAAAGTAAAAAGCCTTCAATACATTTATTTGAACTGGGGTTTGGTTATGATGACAAAAAGGAGTGTTGTCTCATTGTACATTAGCTTAGGGTGACCCTTCATGTAGTTGCACATTTAACAAGCAACGTTAATTCAGCTTCGTGAACATGCAATTTTATTTAATGACTATTTAAATAACTCTGCCTGTCTTTACGTAGTACACTGTCATCGTGGTAAAGGAATCTATTCATTCCGTAAATGGATTGTGCATCAAATTTTGCTAAGGAGTTATTGAGATCAGAAATGTACTAAATCTTGTGTACCTATGTACTTAAGGGGCACAGTATTTATCAAGATTCACTCGTATTTTAAACAAGAATTTCAGGCCCTTTTTCTTTCTCAAAGTTCAGTGGAAGGTCTTGAGGACGAGAATAAAATAGACTAGATTAAACATCTCAATTTAAATAATTTTTATCAATGAGTTGCATGACAGCACCGTTAATTACTGCTTTTTAAATATCAATCTTGGTTACAGAAAGATTCCCTTAGTCTTTTTTCTAACCTGAAATCACTATGTTACTTTGTGTCTCAAAACTTCTGAGCTATGTACATACATTAAAGCAGATGCATTTACAATTTCCAGAACTTGAACTTACACAAAGAAAAAAATGTGTAAGATAATTAGGTGATTTTTTATGGAAGTAACTCACCCGAAGAAAGATGCTAAAACAACAGATGTTTTTACCTGTCCTCCGAAGCTCAAACCTTATTAAAGTTAGAAAAGAATTTCAAGATATTTAATGCCCGAGCTCTTTCCTTGGAATGTTTATTTTCAAATTTCTTTAATTTTTACTTGACATTTTTATTTGTTTGTTCAAGTATGTTATTCTAACAAAATTGCTTCCTGGATGTCAGAGATAATATTTTATAACTCTTCAAACTAATGAATAGAGATTCGGAGCTTTTAATCAATATTTTTTGGAATTTTCATTTCCTATTTAAAATTTTCGTTCATGTAGGTTTGCTGTGATGACTCCTTGACGTTTCAATTATCTTGTAAATTCAGAATTACTATTTCAACTTTAATTTTCAATATCATAATATTCATATCACAACTTAATAGTTACAACAAAATGAATAGTTCATTTATTATTTAATAATACTGAACTTATTAAAGTGACTGCCATGATTGTCACATTAATTAATGTGTCATTTTGATCGCATCTACATTTGTCCTAGAATATAATTTTTCAATTCAATTTCATGAATCAGATCGGAAGAAAAACATTTGATGAAAAGATAACTTACGAAGAATATTCATTCAATTTTTATACCCAAATGTTTTCTACTTCTATTAAGAATATTATGAGAATTTTAATTACGTAAATCCCTGACGTTGTAATTTCTATAGAGACTTTGAAGTACTCCGCAGGCTTTCCAAAATACTAGAAATTTCTCTGACTAAATCTTTAGTCCTTTCAATTACAAAGGAATTTAAGGCTTTTCCTTGCCTGCATCGGATGATTGTTTATGTCGACTGTAGAAAAGATATTAATCTTTGCAATTTGATATCAAAGATAAGCTAAGATAAGATGATAAGATATGAAATTGCAGAGTATGTGGGCTCGCATTGTTTGATGAAGAGTAACACAATATTGATAGGCGCTCTATTGCTGCAGTTCTGTAAAACCTCCAAGCTTTTTACAGGCTTTACACTTCTACATTTTACCCAGACTTTGTTCATACAATTTTTAATGGTCTCTAGCTTGGTGTATACATACTACTAAGGCTTTAGCTCAGTACAAACCTGATTCTCTTCTGAAGCATTCGCAACAAAGGACAGCGGCCTGGTAATGCGTTTCCTGCACCTTCCGAGCGTCTTCACTTCATATTAATTAAGTCATGCAGAAATTTGCCTCGGATCTTCAGCATATTTGGCATAGGTACTGCTCGTCTTCCTCTGCTAGTCTGCTGCAACTGTTAGTCTGCTGCATCTGCTAGTCTGCTGCATCTGCTAGTCTGCTGCATCTGCTAGTCTGCTGCATCTGCTAGTCTGCTGCATCTGCTAGTCTGATGCATCTGTTAGTCTGCTGCATCAGCTAGTCTACTGTCTAAACAGTGCTGTCTGCATTGGTCATGTTGTACATATGCAATGACAGTATATTGTAAGAATGCAATGACTGGTCATAAAGTACGTTCGTAATGACTACTTGCAGAGTACATATGCAATTACTGGTCATATAATACATGTGCAATAACTGTTCATATTGTACATATGCAGTGACTGGTCATAGAACACATGTGCAATAACTGCTCATATTGTACATGTGCAATGAGTTTCAAAGATATAAGGAAACAATGAAAATATAGTATGTTATAAATACTACTTGAGTTGTAGATGACTAGCAACGAGCAACATCCCTGAAACAGATGCAAACGGTCATATTTACTTGCTGACTAATATGAATTCTAGCAGAAACATGTATTATGAAACTCGTAAGTTGGCGCAGAAACAAAGAGCTTTGAAACAAAGCCATGCATAAACTGAACAGACATAGAAAACTGATTGTTTAAGTGATTAATCCTTAAATGACTAAGGCTCTCACATCAAGAAATTACGGACTCTAATCATAATTTTTCCTTTGCAGTGGTCAAGTGGAAACCAAGTCTGTACTCGTTGCGGTAGACTGGGGTACAAATCCCATCTTCGTTGTCGGTTTCTGGCAAGTATTAGTAAACAAGATACACTTCCTACCTGCAACGCAACACACCCTGAGTTACGACCTTCCTTCAAGTTTATCTAGCTCCCCACGAGCCTCTACCTCAAGTTGCATCACAGAAAACAGTCAGCGACAGCATCATCACTAGACGAAAAATGTTAGTGTTCAAAATTGATCCCGAGCTAATGTACCATGGTTTTATACTGTAATGTGTGATACTATGCTGCGTGATATATTGGAATAAAGTGTTCTTTTTTTGATTGTATACATTGTCCTTCTGCAGCTTCTTTAGACCTCATTAGTTAGTTTTCTAGCTGTAAAAATTATTCATTCCTAACATGTTATATTTTTATTATGTTGGTGGATTTGTTGTCCTTAATTGTTGCATAAATTTGTAATACGTGTATTGCACATGAGTGAACATAGGAAAATGACAAGGTAAAATGAATTGTTTTGAGAGAAATACAAGTGCTCCACAGCAATCGAGGCAAGCGTTTCCATTCCCCCAAAAATAACAAAGTGGCGCAGCACAAGGATAGTGCACTGAATTAGTGAGCTAGACGACATTGGTATTCTGAAACTATCGCTCACTCGTTCCTACACAAATGTGAAATTCACTGAAGAGAATATGATTCTTGTTTCTTTTGAATTAATTAGGCAATTTTTTATCTACTTAAAAGAGAAAACGTCTGCATCACCTTCGAATTACGTGTACAGCTGCGTTACTGTTGCGTTAACCGAGTTTATTCTTCATTTTCTATGCAGATACACGATTTAAAAGTTCTGGTACATTGAGTGAATTCTACAACTTACAATTGGGTGAACTCTCGAGTGTTTTCAAACGCTTTGATAGTCGCATCAAAGCGCTGCTGCTTGGTCGTTCATCACGAGCGACGGCGTCAGAGAGCGTTCCCCTCTTCGTCCTCTACAGCGCTCCATCAATCTCAACTTCACCTTCTTGTGAGCGAGAACGATTTAGAATCTTGAGGGCTGAAGAGGGATCGCTGATATTGAATTCAGGAAATTTGAATCCATATCGTCACAGTGTGTTGAAACGTAGAAGAAGTTATTAAAACTGCTTGGTCGGAAACGAATTTGATATATTTTGAAATTCATGTGGTTTTTCGTAGTTCTTTCTAACTCTTTTCATGAGGATACCATAACAGTTATTTATATCCATTTGTAAGGAACAGTCTTCGATGAAATGAATTTTAGCAATACTCAGTAGCACTCCAAGTCTCAATCGATTCCATAACTCTAACTTTGAAAACACTTCACCATTATGAATAGAGCATAGGTGTTGAAATTTGTAGTTACTAGTTCCTAAACCATTATGTTAGGTGTGATAAAATATTATGCCAAGATACCTACCTTTTAATTATGTAGTAAACACAAAAATCAGTTCTGAAAATAGAGCTCATTTTTTACATTTATAATCAAGGTTGCTGGTTTTTGTTCATTCTTGTTGTTCATTTGACTAATGGAAGGGGAAAGAAATTGATTTTGTAAGCGTTGGACAGAATTATGTACATTTCTAGTAGATATTCATGGAATATCTATTAGAGTGTCATTCATATAGAGTCAAAATCTATAATGTGGTTGTTGCTTACCGGCGAGACTCGGACCTGAATACCAGAAGCGTTCAGCTAAATGTATCGAACAGATCAGACTGATAACAAGTTTTTCGTCATGTTTATTTGATCAAATTTTTGAATGTGTTTTAATATTAATAAATTTACCTACCCAATAGAAAACTAGCCGTAATTTATTCGAGAGAATTTTTCGGACAAGAACAACATAGCTTTTGCCTTCAAAAGAAATTACTTATTACAACAGTTTGACCAGGACTTTGAATTCTACATTCAACGTCGCTACTGACCTGATGAAGCGTTCTAATCGTTCTATTTGATGAGGCTTCTGAACAGTTGTTGTATTTTTAATTGAATTGATGCAGTGACATAAGCCTGCGTAACCTCATGGCTATTAATCTCTAATTTTGTGCTGCGTTATCATTGGGACAAACATGATTGTTTTTCTGATTTCAGCAGCATGTCGAGTAATGTGTTATTAAATAAAGCTGCTCGTTAATTTGAAGGCATAAAGCAAACATTTCAGCTTCCTCGAATGATACAATTTAACAATGACAAATAAAATACATCGTCTTTTCCTCATCAGACGCAACAGACAAATAAACAGAAAGCGTGACTTACAAATATTTATGATGCATAAATGAATTTACGATCATTTTGTTGTAATTATCTACAATTTATGTACAATGGATCGTTTAACGGTGATAATTTTGAGCTCATGATTCTGAACAATTTGGATCTCCAATATAGATATAAAATTATGAGATTTTCTGATCATTATATCCTTTTAACAGAAGATTCAATTTCCAGGAACTTCTAAAATGAGGCAATTCTGAAGCATTGCTTTCGTATAGTTCAAAGCTTCAACTAAATACTAAAAGAAAATTCATAGTGCAAACTGAGCATGATTTTGAAGGGTGATTTAGAATAATGAACAACACAAGAGACTTAGTTTTTTATTCAAAGATTAGTCACTTCACGTTCAAACTTTATTTCACTGATTTTATTTGGATTAATATTAGTCTCATGGAGGGATTAAGGTTAATCTTTAAGACCTGCCTCCAAATAATGAAAAATTATAATGCAATTTTCTGAGCATCATAGAGAAATATCTGAACATTTCCGTTCAAAAAATCAAGTTAACATTTGTTTTGCAATTGAATGTATAGTCTAAGTAAAGCAACTTTGGCAGTCTTGAAATGTGCTATGCGTTCATTGCAATTTCAAAACTAAAAGTTCATGTCATTCTTTTGTCTTGTGTTACTGATGTTATTCATGACACTTATTTGTGGGTATTGTGAATAAAATCTCAGTGAAAGTACTTGAGGTATGATGAGGTTTCAGAAACGAAGAAAAAAAAAATTATTTCATGATTTATTCATAAATATTGATTTGAAAAATTGAATTTAGAAATGATAATTGAAACATAACATCGTTGAGTTAAATATATACGTGAGAACCGTTTTGACTCTTGACATTTATTTCTATTTTAGACTTCAGTTTCATATACCCGCCTCCTACGTGGAATAGTTTCCAATGCAAAATTTTATTATCGAAACTGAAGTACGGAAACAATCAGCAGTGCATTGCACAGAGGCTGAAATCAGGAAGCGTTGTTAAATTTGACTTATTGTCTCTAATGCAGGCAGTTAAGTACAACCATTTCCTATTATTTTCCTTCTGCTGTTAGTGACGTAAATCCCAACCCGAGCTTCAGAAAAGTAGCTTCAATTTCAGGACAAATGCAGTCCAAAAGCACCAATGTCAAGCAAGCTTTGATTTAGAGGAATGAGTCAGTCCCGATTTTACGTCACAGAACATGGACTTCGCTGATTGAATTTGGTGTGTGTCAGCCAGATGCAGGGAAAACAAACGCTGCGGGATATTGCAGGACTGCGGCATTTCATGTCAGACAAAGCAGAGGAAGAGAATCAAAGAGTCAATGAAACAGGAGCTTTTATAGTTTGGTTCATTCTGTCTGAAGACTTCTTCTACGTAAATATATCGTACGTGTCTTATGGGTATGCTATGCACTCAGAATAGCACTATGCTTCAATAGATTCACTAAAATTCGTTTCCTGTGATACCATGTATTTAACTTTTCTGCTTATGAAATCTGTCTGATACAGGATTGTATGCATGGAAATATTAACGATAAAATAACTGATTTTGGGTCAAATGAGCATGGTTGTGTTAATAGCTACATTAATCAAAACATTTGTTATCGGTACCGCTTTCAGATATGATCTGGATACCAAGAGAAAGCAAACTTAACTACAAATCAAATAACATAATATTGCCACTCAATAAATGACTAGTTTGACCACAACTAGAATATACTGTGCAACACTAGTCTCATACCCTACGAGTAGTCACCAGATACTGGTGGATATAATGGTGGATACAATGGTGGATATAATGGTGGAAGTAATGGTAGCACCTCATCTACATACGTTACTCCTCCAACTCAACTGTCACTTTGGTGCCTGAGCGTGATTAGGGTCCGAGGGGTTAAGAATCAACGTACAATGTTTAAATCAGTTCGTTATTATTGAAACGATAAAACACGACAGTAAATTGAAACTTATGTATCTGCATCTGCTTGCAGATAAGGCTTAACAAGCATAAACAATAAGTAAAAACTCGATGTCAGAGCTCAAACTTACTATATATACTTTTCTGAATTACTCCTATCTAAATTGACATTCTGAATGGATCACTATTAAATTAAGAGGATAGATTTAAGTCCTAATTCGTGTTATTGGATTGGAAAATAGTCAGAGTTAGGTAATAATCATGAATCAGGCTGTATTGTGAACTAAATAGATTTGACAGCAGTTCACGTGGAACAAGAATTAAAACATATTGTATGCTGTATATTTTTGCAATGGAACGCGTCGTGTAGCCAAATTGTTCTGCACATTGATAAAATCTTCATTTTTGACTGAATCATAATGAAAAATGAGCTGGGACGTAGGATATACAACTGATATTGATTTCGTAAACTATGTATCTGTGGACGTTTTATACCGATATGAGATTGTTTTATTCAATGTTGTTCTTTCAAATGAAATCGCATTGTTTTGCTAAAGCTAGTCGTTCCTCATTAGGAAGTGTCATGCTGCTTTCTAACCATACACTACGCATGCTAAGGTTATAAAATAAGCACATGTATGACGTGCTCAACTGAATTCATAGAAATGACAGGAGTGGACACGTGTAAAAGCTGTTGTATTAATGAGAATGTCTTAGATAATAACAACTGTTAATGACGACTTAAAGTGCTGCATTGAGAACACGTGCAGATACATAGTTTCGATATCTATGTACGCAATAAGTAATGTCTTTGATCGCTTGGGAACGAGATAAATAAACAATGAAAAGAAACAAATCAAAATACAATCATACCATCAATAATCTTTTAACGCTCTTCATATTACTTTCTATTTTGCAGCAAACTATTAACGTCCACTTTACGGTACCCACGATGACTTTTACGTGATCGTCCACAGTAAGTTCATATTTATGATAACAAACTGATTTATACGAAGTATCTACTTGAGTAGTCACGACCTTGTTTTTAATGAACCCTCGATGTCAGTAGTTTGGATAATTAAATTTTCCGCATCGAAAAATGAACTCAAATGCTGTCTTCAAAGTGACAAATACAAAGCGTGTTGCGAGAACTTTCTAAAACTGACTCGAATATTCTTCACTTTTTACAAAAGTCTTTATACGGCGCTGTAGTTTTATCAATAGGATGCCTCTTCTCAAGTGTTTTTTTTCAAGAAACCTTTGGAAAGTCTTCAATATTTCAGCGTGACGCGTTCATTTGTCCTGCACCTCTCAGAAGGAGCACGTTTTTAGATGTTTCACTTCATAAGGCTCATATAAAGTTGATACACTATTGAATAACAAACAAGTGTTGTCTCAAAATGCAGGTAGTTTCCCTTTCACTGTTATTAGAGAATTGCTTGCGCAAGAGCGTATGTATTTAAATAATATGACGTCAAATCGAAGAAAACCTTTACCAATACACTAGATATAAGCAATCATCCTGGATGCTTCAAGAATTAAATTCATTGACTGAACATGATCATGTAGCACTCGCATGTCGAATTAGGATACATGAAGTCATCAGATGTATCTCGCTTTCCAAAAGAGTAGGACGCATTCCGACACCAGAGGGTTTTAAGAGAGAATATATCTGAAGTTGATTGATCCACAATCTGTGAGCTCTTTTGTAAGATTCATGTCCAAATTAATTGTTGTCTATTGCAACAAGGCAAACTAACACTTCCTAGAGATGAGTACATGAACGATGGTTATTCTAATAGATGACCTAAAATATACAATGAACTGAAATTGTAATACTTTCTCAGTTACGTAACGCCGCGTTCCAAATTCGATCGTTTTCTAAAAAACGACCCTCAAAGTACCTTTATTGCAGGTAAATTGATACATGCTAAGTTTTTCTTAACATTCGGGTTAGCTCCACGCGAATTTTGAATTTTTCCCTAACATATCAGTAACGTCACTGAAACTAAAATTTTATCACCTTACAAAGCCCATCGATCCTTTTCAGAACTTAAGTCACGTAGTCCATAAACTGGAAGAGGGAATGGCACTTTATATACTGAATTCTTCAATGAGTATGTCGAAAGTAAATAGATTTTGAGCAAATTTTTATGATATAATAGTTTGATAAAATTTCTGACTGCATTCGTGTAAATATTATTGTAATTATATTTCTTTCGTTTTCGTCTCTCTATGAAAGATATAATTTTAAAGTTGCATGTTTAATGCCGCATATTTTCGTAAGAAATTTTTGACAATGGACACTATTTCCTATGCGCATGTAACCCAGAAATTCAAAATAACTCTTATAAATATGTTACCTTCCAGCAGTAAAGCAGCAAGTAGCTCTATTAGGACACTAGGACACTGGTACCGGCACTCGAAAGGTCAAAATATAGTCCTGGTCGAAAATTTTCTCTAATACTTCTTATTTGCAATATATTTCCTGATAGATTCACCTGCAAAACATACTTCTACAGCCATATCATATTCAAGCAAAAGTGGTGAATTTCGCTTTAATTAACCGCAATGGGGTGCAGAAATTACTAGTGAGCGCAGCTGCCCCAAACACGGGCTGAGATAATGGACTCAGAATCAAATTGGGGGTCCAGGTGGTGACGTCCCTGCTGCCTCAAACTCAGTTCCGAAAACAGAAACACATTTGCAGATGAACTCGAGACGTACTCTGTTCAATTGGAAATGAAGTCTAGCTTAATGTCAATGTTTGGCTTATGATCTTAAGCTTCGGTTGAGACATAAATTGGTTCGGTAATGGACAGCTTAACTTTATATTAGCGATGTTGTGACCTACCTTTAGAAACACATTGGGTATCGATTACTATAGTTCCATTAATCAAAAATACTCATGAATGTATATTCTATTGATAGGAGAGTGAAAGAAAACGATTTTAATTATTGATATTTATTAAGTTCTTCGTGTGAGCATCTTATCTTAAGGAGCGAAGATTTTGATTTTCGCCCTACTGCAGCACATGATTCAGGCGCTTCTTCACGTATAAGAGACAAACTAACACTTGAACAAATGAGCCTGAAGCAATATCTATTGAAAAGTTTTTTCTTACAGAAACGAGCGAACGATGATGTATCCGAAGGAACATAGACTGCTGGCAAAAAGAAAGTTGCATTCAAAATAAATGTCAAGATTCCTACCTACGATACGGATTCATCAAACAGATCACACACAAGATCCCCGTTTGTTTTACATTAATTCCAGTGACAGAGAAGGTCATCAAGCCATGACACCCTCAGAACTGTGGGACAATTAAAACTCCTTCCTGAAGCTCACAATCATTAGAATAGAATTTCATATGTTATATACGCAATATGAAATAATTAACACGGAAATTAATATTTAAATCACTGATATGATTTTTTATTATTTTCTAATCATTAAAAATATCGAAAATTCTTATATCAGAACTGTCATGTCACTGATTTCCTATCAGGGCTCTTTACCTACAAGACACATTCTGTTTTTAGAGAGTAATTTCAAATTGCTGACTGAGATAGAAAAGCTAATAGGCCATCAGCTCTGCATAAAATTCTAGTGTTTGCTGATCAGCACTAACATAGTACTCCTAGCACGCGACTGCATGCAACAATCACACCTATAAAAACAGTAGATACATCCACTAACCAAATAACTTTCTTATCTTTGTTAAGCTCTATTCAAAATTGGTAAATATCACTTTCTTTTTTGTTTTACCTCCAAGCATTTACGAGCATTTTTGTACTTCTCTGTAATTGTGCTGGTGTTTAACACAGTGGAACAGACCCAGCAATGTTGCAGCACCAGGATTGAAACTTATTTGACTTTTTAATTCATTCTGACAGGTGAGGAGCGAAAACGTTCCCCTTAAGACTTCATTTAAACAAGTTTATTTCCATAAATAATAGGTTGTATTTTCTCACATAATTTGTATGATATATGAGTATGAAATCTAAATTGAAGAAAAAGAGCTGTTTATACCGTACAGGATAAATTCACCGTAAATCTTCTTGTATGATTCCTGAACTTTATTTTAAGGGGCATATGAAGCAAACGCATTTTTCCCCTGGAAAGACTACAGAGTAAATTTAAAAAACAACATAGCGTTTCATCACTCCATCTTACCTATGTAACGAGCTTCTGTTCTGTACTTGAGAACATTGATTTAATGCATTATTAAATGATATGGCTAGCAGTTGTTTCCAGGCCACTGAGATTTCACAAAACCCTGATTTTAAGCACGTACCCAAAATCAGATGATATTCTGCTCACTTTTGACTGCTTATTATAGAAACTTTTGCTTTAATAACGGCCTTAGCCATAGAGGAGATGTTACTCCTGTATTCTCCGAAATAAAAGTATGCTACAAATGGCCCTTTTTCATGAATAATTTACATACATAGTGCTCCAACAGCCTCATAATTTTAAAGTACCTGTACTTATTGCAAGGATTTATTTAATAGAAGTAGCAGATTACAGTGTTGTGTAGTCCATTATGTACCTTAGAAATATTGAAACGAGTATAGCTTTACATTAAACGAAAAGGTGCATAAATATACATAAATCCTTATAAATTTCTCGTGTGTTTTACTGTACGTATATGTGTAAACTTAAAATTTTTCAGTACACTGACATCCAACTTGTCTTTCCTCGGTGGTCTCGGCTTTGTAACGAAGTTTTTATTTTTGATATCATACTTATGGAAAGCAGATACTATTTAGAACCATTATTATGCTTATAAAAGTTAAGGTTATTATCTGTTCTTAAAACCATAACAAAACTCGAGCATTGTTGTTCAATTTCTTCGTTATCATGACTCCATCCGGAGAATTAAGACTAGTTTCTTAATAACAATTTGTTACCGTGTTTGAATATGAAAATAGCTCCAATTATATAAGCTGTTATTCAATCTAAAAAAGTGTTGTCGCCTTTAGTTGTTTTTAAATGCGTGAAACTGGTTTTGTTTTTAAGAAATAACGCGTCTCGGATAATTCCCAAATTGCATACATTATGATTTTTAAGAATAGAAAATAAATTAAATACGTACTCAATGCTGTTCTCTTTATTAAAAATCTGAATATTAAATGATTTGAGAATTGTGTTATGATATATTAGGGTTTAGATTGCAGTATAATATTCACAAAATAATTTAAATCAAGATTTATAAATCGAAATGGATAGAATTTTATGTTCGATGCTTTTCCCTGACATCAATTATTCAATGATTGCTGGGGTAATTTTACGAGTACATTTCACAGATTAAAACATTTCTCGCTTCCTTACACGATTCTTTACAATTCATCATATATTGGATCTTAATCATTCAACAACATGAACCGTTTTGATATACATGATGTTCTGTATCAATTTTACTGCCAGTATTGTACTGGCCGAACATATTTAGTTGGTGGCTATTAGATAACAGTACGAACTTAAATGTCGATGAAAGGGTGTGTTGTTTTTAATAAGCAATAAAGAAATCAAGAAGTAAAACAATGGAAATAATACTTTAGGCTTGGCTTAGACTGTTTTTGTCAAAATTAATTGTTCTACGTATTTTATTATTATTATTACGTATTACGTATTATTGTATTTTTCTCCAAATTAATTAATTGTTTCTACGTTAGGCTTGCCTAAGATGGTTTTTGTTATTCGTGCCGGGCTAGAACAAGGTTGAATAATTAACACAATGAAAAGTATTATAGGTATTAATTGCGATTGTGAGTAATCCTGAAATATGATTTTATTATTTTGTCTTTTCTCTGAAGAATTTTAATTGAATTGTTACTGATTTTAATATTTGTGGTAACCATGAAAACCTTCAGAGTGATAATTTATTTTCAGTTTTTCAAAAAATGTGAACATTAGTAAAAACTTAAAATGAAATCTATTACGAGTAGCTAAATCATCCTAGAGTTGAATGAGTACTTCTCTATAATTTTGTAGGGTGTACGGGAGGCAAAATATTAGTGTCATACCTGTAACAACTTGGAACTGAGTCTTCAACTCATGTCCTAAGAAATGAAGAAGTATTCAGATCCAAACTTCTATGGAAAAAGTAATTTGCTCGTCCATTAATTAGAATTTGCATCTAATCCCGAATGTGACAACTTTAGTTCAAGAAATTCAAAATTTTGAATCTTCGAATTTTTGTTTTTCTTAGTTCTAAAGCGCTTAGCTAGTCTAAGACGCGTAACTGCTTGGTTTTGGGACGTTAAGTCATTTGAGAAGAAAAGACTGAATGGCACAGCCCTTAATTTAGGTGGCTGAAAAGCGTTGCATTTGGGTGTCAGCAGATCAAGTTTACTTGCAGCTGACAGTTAAATGTTTTATCATTGAAAAAATGTAAATTGTCTGTATTTGATCGTAAGGAAACTCATTATGAATTATTGATACTAGGGTCATCGTGGAAAGATTTTCCATGGCCTTAAACATTATGTTTCAGTGTATGAAACATAAACCGAAATCATTTTTATTTGTTGATGACTTATTTGAATTTAACAAATTTGTAAAGATTTGTAGCGGGAAGATGGTGACAACAATTTAGACGGTAGATTTTCAGGTGAATATGAGCCTCATAAAAAGCAGCAGCAATATGACCCCGGATACATATATGAATATGTATGTAAAAGAAATTAAAGTATCAATCATACCTATTATGCTCTTAGGCTTGTCCACCTTCATGAACAATTGTTCACGATTTGTTGAACGCTGCCAAGTTTTTCCGAAGAAACGAATGTCTTTCATATTTATTTCATCTATAAAATGAGGGAAACATGAACCGCTCAGTACACTTTCCTAAACAAGGTCATTCACTCTGTTTTCAGTGATTAACTGAAAGCAGTGTTTAAAAATATTTTAAACATAATCTAAAAGAGTATTAATGCTAAATTGACTCCCTTTCAACACTGATTATGATTTTCATTCAAATTTCCCTCTTGCATTCTATATTGACACGTGTCAGATAGTGAAATTATAACCAAGGGACCTTCCGAACAATCTGTATATACTCCACTTGGATCATTACTGAATAAGTTGTTAAAACTCTACGGATTTTGAGACAAGGATTTAACTAACTCAGGAATTCATGTTCCCTTGGTCAATACCAGTGTGTATTTATACAAAGATCACTGTAGCAAAGAATTTCGGATCTCTCTAAAATTACCACTATTAGCAAGTAAGAAGTTAGCAGAAACTAAGTGACTTTGTTTATGAAATGTTGTTCAGTTTATTCATGTGGATGAAACTAATAATTATTTACATTCAAAGAGGAGATACGTTACCACTACGTTGTGTATTCGTTTTTTCAAGGTCAGGTTCAAATGCCAAAATTAAATTAAAGAATTGAGACTGGTAACTGGTTTATTATGCGTTTCATGGAGTCACTGAACACTCACTGGGGTGGACGAACGATATAAAATGCAGATTTTATTTGTCAGAAATATTTTATTCGTTTTTCCAGAGAATAAATTATTTTATTTCAATTAGTATGAGTAAAAAGTGTGACTAGTAAGTAAAAATTTGTTCACGAAGTTATTAGACCTATTCCTGCACTTTAAAATCAAGAACACTTTACGGTCTTCTTAAGAAAGATGATAAATTAGTAACAAATATACAATAGAATACCATAGATGGTGAACTTCATTTGCTAAAATTATTATGATAAAAATGAACTGACTAATGAACATCCTAATTGTTACTTCATTGAGTGTTTATCGATCGGAAGCACGAGGCATGAGATTTTACATACATTTGAGTATGTAAACGTCTGGTTCTTGTTATGTATTTATACGTTTTATATCTACTCCTAAAATATACCTACAACAACTCTTCTTATGAACTGCAAATCTTGTTCCTTGTATTAAATTCAAATCCACGAAATGTAAATTCAAATCTCCATACGCCAGACTTGACTGGTAGCCATATTTCTTGAATCCTACCAAGGGTTCAATAAGCAGGCAAATGATGGATGATTCTAAAACTCTGTCCTCTTGCGGACTCAGATTCAAAGAAACCTTGATCTGATTTCTCCTGGTCTCAAAGCAAACGCGGCCTTTGAAAGCTTGGGCTTTCATGAAATGCCATGATTACATGGCTTCATTCACGAAATTTTGTTATAGAAGCACTACTTGCAGAAGTCACGGTAAGCTGCCATGTTATGTATGAAAATGAGTCAAAATATTCGGGAAACTCATAAACAAAATTCAACATTGAAATATTTTTAAGCCTCACAACCACAATTTTATCTAAGTTCATGCTATGCCTCAATTCAGTTTGCAAAAATATATAAATAAATCTTCATAAGTCTGATGTTAAATGTGCAATGAGAAGCTCTAATTTTTTTTTCGAAATTAATTATTATTATCAATAGCACAAACACTGCACTTTGTATTTACGATTCTCATTGCGAACAAGCTTATAACAATTAATGGAATGATATTTTAATTTTATATTGTCTCATTAAAAAGACACACTTATAAAAAAATTTATTACTCTGTGGTCCAATGTTTCACTAGATACAAATATTATTCCTTCCTGGAATTTTGTTAATGGAATTTTTTCTTTAATCATTGGCAGCTAGAACTAGTGAGTCCTTATTTCTTCTGCGTTTTTTCGATTATATCAAAGATACTGTTACCAATATTATTGAACTTGTATGGTTATGCAATATTGAGGTTAAAACTGTAGAGAATGAATCTAAGAGTGTCAGCGTTAGAGAAGAAATAATGGCAATTCCTGTTAAAAGGAAACTGAAGTTGAATGCTATGGGCTCCGGTTGGACGAATTTCGTGGTTCTTCCTCACTGTTCTTAAAACACAAATAGCCCCAATATCAGGACTGAAATTGTGGAAAGGACACCTTAATTTGTTAATGGCTGCTGGTTGAGCAACCTTAGAGCTGAATAGCAGCTCTAGCCTCATGCACAGGAGTGTGCTAAATGTGTTCTTCAACAAAAATTATTTGTTTTCATGCCTTTTTCGTTGCATTTTTTTAAATGTGTGTGTCATCAGATATGTTTCACACTCAATTCTGAGCTTATCTTTCATTCCTAAAGAAATTAATAGAAATTACAGCCACAGCAAATGTCAGCCAGTAATACAGATTATGGGGAAAAATTAGAACCCACATAAAATTCTTGATAGATTAAATGAAATCTCCAGACAGTAGGTCATGAATTCGTAGTAGATTTGTAAAATAGTCTAACAATATATAAAAATCAAATTTGAAACACAATGAAACGGTTCTTTTCTGCATAGGAAATTATGGATATGAAACGCCTTTTAAAAATAATGTCGCTGCGTACAGACTATGAATAGCCTGTAAATATCGAAATATGCTGAAAGTATTATGCAGATGAAGATCTTAAATTAGAAATGTTAATGGCAACATGAAGCAGTTTGAGTTCTTTTTGCAATTGAGCTTTGTACAGTAAGTAATTATGTCAAGTAACTGACTTTTCAGTTTTCTCATACAAAACAACATAAACTGATTTTCACACCTGTTGGTAAACTGAACGGTGACTAAACATAATTGAAGAAATCATGTTCTCAGTGAGAGCCACAATCACGAGTATTTATGGGTGCATGAACCATAAAATTGGTGATACTGTTTCAATATCAAATGCTATCTTCACCATTGGTGTAAGTCATCATCAGGATTTCTGTAATTACAATGTTGAAATTGTTTAACATAAACTGGATCAAATGTTATACATTACTTTTGTCCTCTTAAAATCGATACAAATGGTTAACCCAAACGAAGAAGGTGGCAGTACGTGATACATTGATCGTAATTCTAGGGCAAAATTAATTATATACTCCATCATTAGGTATTACTTCAAACTTACGAGACCACTTCCGAATTAGCTCTGAATGCAGTAATGATGACAAAATTCCAATGAGGCCTTTACAGTTTCATATAATATTAAAAAAGCGTCGAACTCAATATTTCATGCACTTTATATGTACATCAAAAATTTATTTCAAAGTCCGAATGGAAAAACGTGTTTCGTAAACACTTTATTCTGCATAATCTATCAATTTTTGGCCACTTTTTTCAGATCGATATCTCACAAACTTCAACTGAAGTATTTAACGAGAGTTTAGTAAATTTTTTTTCTAAAGTAACCTATTTCAGGTGCATATGACTCCGTCACCCTTTATTTATGAATACAGCATATCAGGATGCCTCAAGAGACATGGAAACTGCCATTTTTGTTTACAACATTGATGCAAGATTGTATGTTAATGTGATATACAGCATTTAACTCAAATTTATCATCCACAAGATTATTATCCTTGTCGCCATTTCAGTCTTTATTAAATAACGCATCCCATAAAACATAAGCACATTTAGCGTATACTACAAAACTAAGCTCACTAACATTTAAAAATTAGTAGCAAGATAATAAATTATAGCACTGCACTTTTTGGTAGGTTGAGAGCATTCACATGGTTTTCCAATTCCGAAAATAATTCCCTAGTTATTCTACCTGAAAATGAGTAGAAGCAATACGATGCAATACAATGCAAATTTCCTTTCAAGTCTTTGGAACGTCCACCAAAGTATTGACCTTTGTTTTGATCCTGCTACAGAAGCACAAAATTAATCATTTATTTTAAACGTAAACTAATCAATTGTAAATGAAACAGAATAAGCCTCATTTTACGAGGTGAGGCAGCAAATGATAAACAAATTTAATACGTACGCATTGTTTTTAGTTCATTCTCCACAAAGCTCTATTATGTAACAGTATTTTACTAATTTCAAATCAGAACATAACAGTCGGTGCCTAGAAACTGCCCTTTCCTGAATTTATCACTTCAAGCAAAACGCCGATCAAAGCATCAACCCACACACATTTCAATCACCAACAACATGTAAATCGTTGACACCTTTCATATGAAAAATGCTCCATTTTCTTCTAAAAACGTATCGCTTATACCATGAAATTTTGTTCTACCTGCAAAATGTTTACAAGGCTAAAACCATCAATATTGAATATGCAGCGTATTCCTTTTTAACGTAGAGATTCAGTATCGGTGGCGCACACAAAAACATTTTCCACATCGGAGCTTCGGTTGCAAAATATCAGGGCTTACAGCTGGTCAAAACAAGTCATATTTTCAAGGGAACCGGAATTTCTATAGTTTATCTGCCCGACGATTTCCATAAAAAAAGTCCATTTGTTCGGGCTGAATAGCAACCTTGATTTTTGTTGTGTTGGATCCTGTCTGTTGTACTGGAAGCTCAAAAGCGGTTTAATTCCGCATACTTGTTTGATTTTGGTCTTGTTGTGCTCTGTGTTTGTCGGTACGCTAAGAAGAAATTACAAACCTTACAATCACGATTATACTTTCTTTGCAACTCCGATGTGAACTTCCCTTTTGTGCATCATAGCAAGGTAGCTTCATCACATATCAAATGTACATATGACGAAGCATGGCTATTGACATGAAACATTAGGAAAAGGGCAGATTTCACGCAACAAAATCATGCTGTTGAAATACGAGTAAAAAACGGTTTGGAGAATAGGCCGCGTCAACGTCTAAAAAAATAACCTAATGTGAACTTTGATTCATAGGGAAATTTAGTCCCGTACAAAAAGAACGCTTATAAAGTACAACACAAATACAGGATGTCCCTAAAATTGTATATATTTTTATAAAGCTATAGTTTGAAAACTATTGGTATTCATATGGTTTACATGAGCTACATTCTGGCTACAAAATAACACTTTGAATTTTTGTCTTTTGAATGAGATCTGTTCCAGCCTCCTAGCACAAGCTTTTACAGATTTTTTTCATTTTATTTGCCAGTGGATCCAGGATCTGTGAAGGAGTTTCCATACTGAAGGAGTTTCTACACTGAAAACTGTGTCTTTGGTCTCCACAATACATTGCTTACAATACATGTATACCCTACCGAATTTCCTCCTATCTAAATCCTTAAGAGCGTCACAGAAACACGGACCAAGCAGGCAATAAACTCTGTATTATTATATAGTGGAATTTCCTCCTATCTAAATCCTTAAAAGCGTGACAAAAAGACGGACCAAGCAAGCAAGCAAGCAACAAGTTGGGTGTTATTATATAGTGGGATTCATTTGATCACATTTGTAATGTAGATGACAAACATTGTATGTCACCTACATACACGGAACTAAGTTCACCGTTGACATAAAAAAGAGAAAGTATAGTCGAGAAAGGTCTTCTTTGCAGAGTCAAGCTGAATTAAATATAATCTTTTATTTTGGATGCCGTATTTCAATAAGTAGAGCTTAAACTTTTAATTAAATCTCGCTACAGACTTTTATTTATTGTAGAGTAAAAGCCCCGTTAATGCTAATCCTCTACATGTAAAAACCATTACACTATTCTTATGTGTGTGGTATTCATACACTTTTCATTTAGCTCTACACCATAGTTCGACGTTTAGTTACCTCGTATCATATCTTATTTGTTGTAAGGCAAAAGCTGCAGTCGTTTTATTTAGTTATACAAACAAACCTAATTAGTTATTATTCTTTTCAATCGGTGAGCTTTTACCATTGAATGAAATGTCTTTTTCTACGTTCTTAATTTTAAAATAGTAATCTACCATAATACATCCAAATGTGCATCAATTTCAATTTGAATGAAACATACTATTAAAGTATTCACAAAATATTAAACAATTCTAGAAATATTTAACAAATCTGTGATATTTCCATAGTTTCGAGGAATATTTTCTCTCTACTATTTTGTTACAAATAAAAATTTACGGTGAAACTTCGAACGAGCCTCACCTCTTTGAATTGTCAATTCACTCTGATTCCTAAAGATATCGTATGGGGTTGCTTAATATTTAAAAAAATTTATTTTAAAATACATTTGTATTCTAGATACTAAACCAGAATACATCTTGTGACAACCCAGAGTGTCGCAGTACTACTTTGCTCTTTTCCAAACAATATTTTACATGTGTCCAGAGCTGACCCAGGTATAGTTTTAACAACTGAAAAACTTGAATTGATCGTTCTGTTTTGAGATAATGTACGCATGCTGAATAACTTGCTGGCAAGTAGGTAAAGATTATACTCCATTTTAACCTGGCAAATGATAGTGGTGTTTGAAAACAATGTATGTCTAAAAATCCAAGTCAGTATTGATGCAAAGAGACGTCGATGATATTCATCAAAAAATTATCAACGCTGTTGTAAATATCATTCCACATGTTGTTCGAAATATATAGCAAAACATGCCTGTGAATAACATTATTGACGTTAAATGATTCTGAAAAACCTGCATTTAATCTTCATGACGCACGCACTACCGACCTATGCTCTAAAGTCTACGGATTTTGCAACCAGTATTTAACTATCTCACAAACCCGTGTATGCTAGGCCTATCAAGACACTTTCTTCGTAAGTATGCACATATTACGAAGATGAATCTTTTTCTATAACCTCTTTGGGATGTTTCTTATTATTTGAGGGTATAAATTAGCTACCTTAAAATTAATCAACAAATTTATATGCTACTAGAGAGCCTATTATGTAAAAGTGACTACATTCAATTTACTGTTGGTGAATAACGCAAATATTCATATATGTGACATGACCTCATCTCATTCCTGGAGAGGGCCAGTCAATGAAAAAAAACTCATTTATTATAAATTACATTCTCTTGGAATGAGGTGTATGTGTGTACAGAGTGCATCACGGTTGCCGAAGGGCAAGTTGCTTCTATTAATATCAAGGTTACGTAGAAAACTGAATATTATCTTGAAGAGTTATTGAAAGAAATGCTGGTGCTTACGTATTATCGGGAAGACCTTTAAAAAAACGACTCAGAAAATGCGCGAGCCAAAGTAGAGCTTCATTTTGTGATTGTTCGGACAGATTCGTTCAGCCGGCAAGATACTTTTCTCCTGAAGGAACACAACAGCCTCTTCCTCAGTGCGCGGTAAATCAAAGATCTTCATACTA
>VCRD01000028.1:451109-504442 GCA_006783055.1 Trinorchestia longiramus
GGTTATGAGTATCAGCAGCAAATACATATATCAGATAATATATTTTCACATTATTAGCTTTACGATGCGGATATAAAACTAATAAAGGAATATTGACGCAATAAAACATTAAAAAGCGTCAGCTACTTTGAAATGAAAAAAATTTAGTATTTCATGTTTTACCACGTTCTTAGATGAAAATAAATAACTTTTCACGAATACATATGTCATTTATCTATATTTAAAAAAGGGAACATTTTTGTCTCAGCTAAATATGAGAACAACAGGTATCTGATTCAAAGAAAGTGATCTAAATCTCTCATAATGCAGTGTGCTTTGCTGTTCTACTGATATGATTTAAATCTTCATTTATTTAAATATTGATCCATTCTATCATATTAAAAACAGTTAGGACCACAGACTGGAAAGTAATAGCTAATATACTGTAATTATATGTCAGACAATAACGTCAGTTATCTTTGTTGAATATTTAACCGGAGTTCCTTTTCTCGTGTAACGTTCATTTACAACTTCGATGCTAGCTTCACTAATTTGAACTTTATTCATGCACGACGTGGATCTGCACAGTATAGGAAAAATTACTCTCCGTACTCTAAATAAATTGAAGAACCCTAGCAACCAGACAAAAAATATCGGACTAGAAACATTCTAGGAAGCAATTCCCAATTGGCGATCAGAATCAAAACTCTTCAAAACAAATATATTTTTAAATAAGTCAATGTCATGCGCATAGTTCAAGTTACATTACAATTTTATCATCTTATAAATTAAAAATTTGTATATATTTCCAAATGAGTTTTTTGAATCAAACAATCATCTCAGTTTTCTTAGCAGTTGTTTCTAACTTAAATGCAGAGATTACAGTTTTCAGCTTTCATAATGTAATACCAGAATATTGTACAATATTGATCTAGATTTTTCAGGATTCTTGTCTGCCAAAATGGCTGGAATCATTAACTAATACTATCCTTGTGCTTATATGTGATGAATCATTGCTTCTTTTATATTATCTTTTATTTAATATATCTACATAGAGAAGCATAAGGCTTTCTAATAAAGTAGTAATTTAATTTTACGTTTTTAGGGTTTAAATTACTTTCATATTCTTACCAAAAACGAAATGTTCCTTCGCATGGCATATTCTCTTTGAACTGTTGTTATGAATATCACAGGTAACTTATGCAGTGGCAGTCATTTGTACGGAATAGTTTAACAGGCTTTGCTTGTCAGTTGAATTCAATAACCACCATTTATCGATGTTGTATAACCTTGTTCAATATGCAACTGTAGATATATGTTTCATATGAAAAAAATGCATTTTTTCCGTATTTGAATACTTCTACTGGATTCTATGCATTAAAATTACATCTGCCTCAGAAAAGTTGGATTAATTGAATATTTAAAGAATAATGTGTATTATTTCAGTAAATTATTGTCAAAATATTATGTTATTGTGGTTCATGTTCAGTATAATGTTTACGACGGTGAACAAAAATCTGCTGGCAGCAATTTCAAAAAGGACTGTTGCATTAAAACCTGCAGCCGCAGCCAATCAAGTATCTTAAAAAGCATATTTTTCCGCTGAATTTGTAACGCTGCACTTAGCATGAGAGCACCGAATAATGAATACGAGCGAAACCGGCGCTTCTGCTGAGTTTCACTACAAAATTCCGCCGCGGTTATATTTTATTTCAGTGATTTGAAATTCTATGGAAGCTGGAGGAGATGCTCATGAATGCATTTGCATAAATCAGACTCGATGTATTGGGGAGCGACAACTGCTTCAAAGATTTCCTTTCAGAATGGCACGGAAGAAAGCAATCGAGTCTTGCTCCGCATCACTACGGCGATGAACAGGAAAAAATGAACTCCAAAAATAAACGAGCACAATAAAGGATTGTTGTTAAGGAAACTGACATATTGATGGTCGAGTGTCAAGCAGCTGCTACATTTACTCACTGACGCTCGTTTGTTCAGGAACACTCACAACTGCAGTATGCTACATTGATGTAAGATGCTTAACGATTGCTGCCACGTAAACAAGACTGCAGTATGCTGGAGTTTCTTGAGAGTATAATGCCGATAGTGTGCATAGCTCTTATGATGTGATTAAAGCTATTATATGATTATGACGTCAGGAACACATACATTTATTTCCTATGCGATACGATTTAGAGTGCCCTCAAAACACTTGCTGATTTCACGAGATTGATGTGTCTAAACTAATTCAAATATATTGATAAACAAACGGGAACCGGTTGCGTAATAGTTATGTCTTCCTTTATTTAGAGATAATTAGATATCACGCCGCCTAAAACTTCAGGAATCCTAAAAAAAATTAGAGAGGCATCAATTTCATAACTACGCAGCAGATCTGTGCTAAAATTTGTACAAAGGAATAGTGTTATGATAGTCAAACGTTTCAAATTAGATACCGTACAATTTCACCAACCCCAAAGTTCATCCAGAAACGGTAAAGCGATTTTCGTGAGAAAGGCTGTACATGTGAACGAGTTCATACCAAGCATATGGATTGGTCGTGGTGGATTAGATACTGAGGAGTTCTGCACGTCGTCTGTTGACACATCTCCTGCGTAGTCACCCACCGGTGAGTCACTCAGGTAAGGTTCTGTAATTTTTTCGAAGCTTTCTATGGACTATGTGTACAAAATAAAAATTTGCACCGGCTAGGCAATCACAGGAAACGTGTTAAGTCACTGGAAGTAACTGTTTGTGATTTCTTTCTTTTATGGAACGTGACAAGCATAGTTTAAATGTTACCTGTGACACTGGCGGAGCTGAAAAATTTGATCACTGCAACAGTTTGCATGATCACGTCAGATATGCTAAAAATAATTTGGAAAAACTTGATTATCGTATCGGGGTTTGCCGAGTACTTTCTGAGGTGTACATGAAGTGCGTTTAATACCACCTTATAACCCATTAAAATTATTTCCCACCGCAAGCTACTAACAATGGTAAATTTATAACAGTGAAATAATATGTCATACAGACTTGAAATTAAGAAGTGTTTTTATCAACACCGTTTAAGTTTTTCTGGCCGTTAGAACTATAACTAAACCGCAATCTGCATTATGTTAATGAAGTGTTAACTAACTTTAAAGCTCCATGGAATTAACATCAAAAAATATTCTTCCCTTCAGGCTTAAAAAATATGTTGAAAAAGTGGGCATTAATGATTTTATTGTACCAACTGTCACCCTGAACTTTAGCTTTCAAATGAGTTCCACTCATATGAAAGAATATGTGAAACTTTTGGCAGAGCATACAGTGGCACGTTGAACATTTTCCTTGCTTATCTCTCTCGTGGTGCTACTTACAATTTTTTTCGAATCTTAAGTTGACGAAGGCTTGTCTTGTTGAACTTTTATGAATTTCACCTCTTTCCAAAATTCAGTCAACCCTCGATAAGACGGACCTCGGTAATCCGGATATCGGATAAGACGGACGTCTTATCCGTCTGTTTGTAGTCGAGGAGGCTGATGGGGCAATGAGTGGACCAATGATCGATCGACAGTTGATCACTCGGCCAGTAAATTTGTCAGATAAAAATGAGTGGCATTCTTTGAAGAAGTAAGCAGAAGCACCGTCCTCTAAATAGTAGTACCTTCGCTCATTAGTGTCTGATCTGATAGATAGCTACAATTGCTTCTTCAAGTGATTGAATTTCTTCCCAGAATTTACTGGCACGTATCACTAAACCACTGTTTTATCGCGTGTTTGAGTTGATACATTTATGATGTATCTAAATTTTTTGAGCTTTTCTGTACATCAATATAGGGCTGAAACTGAGAGCAGCTGGAAAAACTTGATTAAGTAAACTCTTTCGTACGATTTTAAACAATCAAACATTATGAAAATATCTACTCCATTACTGTAAATTATATCATTCAAAAATTTCCAATTTAAAATTTTTCTTCCTAAAAAACTTTTTTTTACATACAACTACGGTTTTTCATGGTAGATGAACTACAGTGTTTTAAGAATAGGTCACCACTACTCAATGGACTGTAAATAATAACTGAAAAAATAAACCTGCTCCCAAAGTTTGCATGCTTCCATTCAATTTGTAGAGCTGATTTTGGTAATTGCTGTTGTAAGGGATCGCAATCCTTACCCTGCATATTAATTCAGGACGAAGAAACTTCCTCGTAAAGTAGAGAGCAAACAAAACAACGGATCATTACAATTTTAGTTCTTAATTAAATCCCAGCATCCAATTATAACCCAGCCAACTTCCTCCTACCGAGCACACCTGAATTGCAACAGGGGCGACTACATAAACAAATCCAGCTTTCGTGCTTCTCGAGAAACATGAATAAAAAAAATTAAAAAATTATAAAAACTTTGTCGTAGTTTGACAATTCATTTTGCAGCTGTTCAATATCCTCATTCAGTAGAACAAACATAGTTTTCCGCTTGCTTATTGAACTTAGTGTAATTTGGTAAGGTGGTTTGAATTTATTTAGCATAGCAACTGAGTTGACTTTGTGATGTAATGTACGAGCAAAAATTTGAGGGCATTCATGCGTTTCACGACGTTGGAAATACACGTAAAAATATTTTAGTTGAAATGAAAGAGCACAGAAGCAAAATTTTTCACTCCTGTTATCGCACTTGTAGAAAAAGAATCACATCTATACTGAAGAAAATGATCTTGTATATGAGAAAACCAATTTTAGGCTTCTGACTCATTACTAGCATCCATTTATATGAATATCAATTCTGAACATTCACTTTTTATTTTTTTGATCGATTTTTATCATTATCTCCTTTGTGATGTCTCTAAAAATGTGAAAAGATGACAGTGATTATGTGAGTGTCCGTCGCTTTTATTTAATTCTTGGGGGTATATTGTATTAGGCGATTGTCTTTTTAATGCATAGTAAAACAACAAAATACTTCCATTTGAAACTCATTAAGTAGAGAAGGGAACACCGGAAAAAGTACTCGCAGGAGAGCCGTTTTGCCGACAGCATTGTGGCATGAGCCTAAATGCTTTCTAATTCGACGATTCGAAGAGTGAACCGATAACACAAATGTGCTCGTGAGGATCAGGCAAACTTTAACCAGAATTTTATAGGTGTGTATTGCCAGCATCTACCAGCATCCCCTATGAATATTTATATTTTTGAACCTTGACTGAGAGTCTGTGCCTAAAACTGGTAATGGGCTCATATGCAGACAAATGTATTTAGGTACTATCCTTCTATGCAAGGACAAGGAGAAATTCCATTTGCAGGCGTTAAGTTTGCAAAGTTCCGATCCATAACATATGCCATACTAGTATACCCACACGTGAAAATTCACGTGTTTTTTATTGATATATTTCCGTTGATTTGCCAGTGGACGCAGGCTTTGTGAAGGGCTTTCCACATTGAAGGATTTGTTTTTGTTATCCGTAATACAATGCCTACAATACATGTACACCTTACCGAATTTTCTACCATTTAAATGCTTAAGAGTGTGACAGAGAGACGGACCAAGCAAGCAAGCAGCAAACTATGTATTATTATATAGTGGAATCATCAGAAGTTAACGAACACAGTGAAATACCAATAAATAAATATATTGAATAGTTCTTGTTTTTAGGAAAGAGGGAGAAAATGAGGTTGAAGTACGGGATGATGCAAGTGAAATTTCTTAATGTAAAATTTACTGTCACCAATGAAAGGTCATGTTAGACCTTGTTAAACTTCAGTCAATGAGCCAAGATATTTAATCATGTGAGCACTCGACTTTCTGTTATTGTAAGGTAAAAAAATTAGTATATTAATTAAGAACTCGCCTCGAGAATAGCAGGCAGAAAATTAATTTTCGTTAGGAATAGATGAGCGATGACGACAGATATAAAATTAAAGTTAAGTCGTCCCTTGAATTGAAAAAATAGGGCGAAAAGTGCAATGGTAACTGAGCCAATACTGAATATATGCCTGGGATCGACTCCCTTTATTTGTTGGGAATGTGAGTTAAAACAGTTTTTGTATGATAAAGAGCCAATGTACAAGAGAATACATCTAACGGTTATCGTTTTGGAATACACAGAAACAATTATCAGTGCTGAAATAAGAGAAACGTTCTACGCAAAACGCATCGAAGATTAAAACAGAGGCACACACATGTCTCTATATCCTAGTACTTAATTTTAATGTTTTAATGAGCTTATTTCAATGAGAATTCATACCCTCTTAATGACACACAAATTATTTCTATGGTGTTTTCGAATGAAATGACGAAACCATCGACTTTCTTGACGATAAATGCACACAGGCTTGTTTACAGCTTCATAGCGTTCGCTTGAATGTCGAGGTCGACGAATTTTTTATAACTGTTAGCCCCGTCTGACAGAAGACGGAAGGTATCATATTTCTCTCTACTTTTTTATTTAGTTCTCCGACGTTGACCTGGCTAGAGGATGCCTGTTTGAGCTTGTTGACCATAATTTAATTTCTCGCTTTTCATCAGAGTTTTCGGGCCAAAACTCAAACTTCACTTGTGAATTTTATGAACAGATATAATTTTAACATCACGGAGGCATGGAATGCTTGCCTTTGTGCCAGTGAAGCTCCTGTTAAATTATTTCAGATTTTATATTCCTTGTCCCTTAAGTTCTAAAACCGTGGAAAGAATAAAAAATTAAATATCTCCTGAAACCTTCACATTTGTTAAATTAGTGGTTGAAATTTTTAAATATTTCTTGAAAATTAGGCATATGTAATTGATCTATCAGTACTATTTCAATACAGAGCTAAGTATTTCATTTTATTAAGTTTATTAGATGAAGTTATTTTGCAAAACGTACTACTTGAGGTTTTTATTCACGATGTCAATTCATTAAATCTTTTCAGCTAAAACGATTCTGGCTAGGAAATCATTGCAATAACCATTACAGAAAACTTTAATACTGTCTGAGAAATAGTGCAGTAAAAAAATTATAATTACATCTTGTACGCTTCATTTCATTATTCTGAGGTCGGAATCATGACAATGACAACAAGAACATTTAGTTGACATAGCACTATTTCACTTTTCCCACCAAACAAATACAGTACAGTTTTTAAAAGCATATATTTAAGAAATTCTCGCCGTTTTCAGAGATAGAACTTACAACAATTTGGAATGTCGGTGAATGTGCTTCTGCTCATTCAACGAGTCGAATGAATACTGATCCTGTGAGAACATTTTTACGCATTTCCTGTGAGCCTCTTTTCAGTGAAGCTATCTCTGTGATATAAATATTCATCTACAATAAAATGAAAAAATTAACTGCACTTTGAAGGTAGGACTGAAAATGAAGGGAAGTCTCGTATAATAAAAGTTGATCAAAAACTGAAATGAGAAAAACTGGTAGTATAATTTATCCTTTTCATGGAAGATAACTTTTAATTCTCTATCCCCTTGTGCAAAGCGTTTTGCATGCGTGTTCATTATAAACGTCAGGAGAATTATAAGATTTAAAATGATTCGTTGCTGAGTCAGAGACGTCACAAGATATAACCATACAAGACTTCTCTTAACTAAATGTTTTTGAAAAATTTCGTGATACAAATAAATGATTTATCTGAAATGAGTAGGTTCCTTGTTGTGGTTACGCAGAGTACCATAAAGGCTCCTGAACAAGAAGTAGAGACTCCTTAGCAAACAAACGGCCAAAACATTTAAATTTTCTAGAAAAATTCCCAAGAATTATTTCCTTTGAACTCGCTTAACGGTCCGTAGTATTCTTTATGTTCTGGTCGATTTGCTGAAAGAAAACACAAGTGGACCAGAACGTCAATTTGAACTGTCGTACAATCTCTCGTAGGGCTTTTTCTGCAAGGCTTAACTACATCGAGCGAGTCAGAAGTCTCCGCTGAACGTAGATTATTTTCAGCAGGAAGAAGACAGCACGTCGCAGCCAATAACACATGTCTCAGCAGCGACAAACACTTCCCATTGAAGTAGTTCAGACTCCATTTGCTACTCACGACCTCGTAAACTGCAGTAGATTGACTTTACCCGCGGTTACTTTACTGCAGAAGTGTTCTACAGGGTTCCTGTCTAGCGGATAACTGCAGATGTATTCATAAGTACAATAAATATGTACATGAGCAATTTTCCAAACTGTAGTAAATGATTTTTGAATTTCGGAGTTCATTTGATTCAACGTTCTTAAAAAGGTAGTGACTATTGCTGAAAAAGTTCAAGAAAGAAATAATCTGAATATTTTTTTAAAAGTACATTGTAAACAATAGTTAATTATCGCTCCTATTCAGCGCTACGTTACATTTAAGTTGCATCTCTCACTGTGGTCTAATGTGCAGGAAGACACAAAAATAGATCACAAAAAAAACAATCTTTATTTCCAATCAAGTACACAGTACATAGACATTTAGTACATTGGTTTTTAAATTCTTAAGGTTAACATTCTTAGAGTAAGGATGATGGTGAGCTCCATGCGACGATCCTGGGATGTGTCCATGGGCGATGAGTTGAGGTCTTACCGATAAGTGCGAGCTCACGGCGTGAAACGAGAAACAGCTCGTATTCATTGCCGGGTTTCGAACCCGCACGCAGTCTTTCTGCACAAGCAGAGACCCGATACAGAACACAGGCCGCAGACCACTCGACTACGGTGGCTGCAGGACAAATAATAAACCGGAAGTTATTTGAAGAAGTCTTAGCTTTTGCTAAGGAAATTTTATCTCATCTTCCGAACACTTCAGAAACAAGGAAGTTAGATTTGTTTAACAAATTACAGATATGAATCCTGAATCAGCAGCTTGACTCAGAACATATTTTTTATACGATACGTTAGCTTGAAAAAATATTTCCTAGTAATTTTCATAATCGGCAAATTCAACAAATTAATCAAACGACGTAAAAAATTCTCAGTATTTACATGGGCTATGCCTTTAATCGTACCATAATTATATTTAAGGATTGAAATCCGTTGTTGAGTGAATATAGTTCAAGATTGAAAACGTTGTTATCGTTTTTGAGGGCAGAGTTCATTATTCTAAAATATTCCACATTCTAATGACACATGAAAGCATGAGATATTTTCCTGTTCTACTTCTTCAAACGTAGTACTAAGCTCTAAAGAATGAATTGATGACGTATATTTTAGTTGCTCATCATAATGTCAATATAAGAACTGGACATCATATGAGAATGAAGACGTCATACGAGAACCAGGATGTCATATGAAAACCATGACGTCGTGTTTGAACCATGACGTCATGAGAACTAGGGTATCATCTGAGAACCAAGACATCATCTGAGAACTAAGGTGTCATCTGAGAACAAGGACATCACTTGTGTTGCAATCATAATCATGTGTATATGAGATTGTTCAATAGTTAAAGCTGTCAAAATAGATAAGCTTTTAGTTCACAAACTATTTATGCTCTGTAGAAAAAATTGCTTCCATGAATGAATTTCTATTTGGAGTTATTGCTCCTGTGTCAAATAATATCTTTTTAAATTTTAGGCGTCTTCAGTCATGATGGCTTACGAATGAAAAAACTAATACAATAATAATTTGTATAGATTCTTCTTCTGCAAGTCATTTCAGTAGAGTGCATTAAATTAGATGACACCAATCATGACTAATATTAACTACTGCAGTGAAGTACTACTACTCAATATCAATTACTGCAGTGAAATACTACTACTCAATATCAATTACTACAGTGAAGTACTACTACTCAATATCAATTACTGCAGTGAAGTACTACTGCTCAATATCAATTACTGCAGTGAAATACTACTACTCAATATCAATTACTACAGTGAAGTACTACTACTCAATATCAATTACTGCAGTAAAGTACTACTACTCAATATCAATTACTGCAGTAAAGTACTACTACTCAATATCAATTACTGCAGTAAAGTACTACTACTCAATATCAATAACTGCAGTGAAAACTAGTCAATATCAATAACTGCAATGAATGAACATAGATAATATGAGTAACTCAAGTTCCACAGAGATGTTCCTACAATGTAAAGTACAAGAGCTAGAAAATTAACTTATTCATCGCCTTGATTTTCATAATGGCGTGAAGATTACCGCTCGTCTTCAATTTTCCATTTGTTTGTTGTCTGGAAATGATGAAAACAAAGCGCACCCTCACAGATCAAAATTGAGTCCTTAAGCTTTAAAAAATAAAATGCATATATATGTAAATGAGTGCTGTGAGACACTGTCCTTGCATGATAAAAATTAAAGTATGTAACTTTACCTAACAAATCATCACCTATCTCGCTTGAATGGATGCGTGTAGATATTCTCATAATAATTTGAGTTCGCTTTTCTTCCTGTTTTCAAACTACAGTTACCATTGTTGGAATTTTCTGCGCAGGAACTCTGCCCACAAATTAATTCTATCATTGAAGCGGAATATTATTTGCCTCAAAATCATTAATGTGTATTAATCATTATTAATCATACCCATTATCTATTAGTGTTGCATAAATACAACATTTGAATACAAGTACAGTTTCCACTATAATATAATTTAATATTAAATTATATTTTTATATCAGAAAAGTATTGAACACAGTATAGAGTGTGCTAGTAATGTTCAAAAATAATAAATAATGAAAGGAAAAAAGAAATAATACAATATGATGAGATAAATTCATTAACATACAAATTTTCAAAAAATATTGAGTAGATTGAAGTGTTTGAAATAAAGAAACAGTAAGGCATCGGCTAGCAGCGTATTGTTCGACAAAATATTCGTGAAGGCCTTCACTTCACTCGTGTTCGCACGCGTCTCATACCTCAACAGAAGTCCACACGAAGCCTCCTAGTCTATTGCAATTTCAGGTTACAGAGCTGTCTCGAACAATCGTGAGCTACGAGGTAGGAACATGATAATGTTATCCCAGGGGATCTGCACAGCTGAGCGCCATGCATGTATTAGCTTTGACAGAACTGAGCCGCTCTGAAAACATTCATGTTGCTTGCCTACAAGGCTTTGGTTTAAAGACCCACGTCCACATTCATGAGAGGCCAGTCAAAGTTGTTCTTTGATATTGAGCGAAATTAATAACCTTTCCAACGAGTCATTGATATTGAGCAAAATTAATATCCTTTAACACAAGTCTTCGATATTGAGCAAAATTAATAACCTCTCCAACGAGTCTTCGATATTAAGCAAAATGAATAACCTTTCCCACGAATCTTCGATATTGAGCGAAATTAATAACCTTTACTACGAGTCATCGATATTCAGCGAAATTAATAACCTTTCCAACGAGTCATCGATATTGAGCAAAATTAATAACCTCTCCAACGAGTCTTTGATATTGAGCAAAATGAATAACCTTTACCAGGAGTCTTCGATATTGAGCAAAATTAATAACCTTTACCACGAATCTTTGATATTGATCAAAATTAATCATCTTTTTATGGCACGGTGAGTAAAATAGGGAAACATTTTTTCTAAAATACACAAGAACTTACGTGACAGAATCTTTTTGCTGATTTTTAGAAACATAAATTGATGTAAAATATTGAGTTAACAAAACTTTGTGTTGTACTAGCAAATGCAACACAATTGTCGTACATAGAACCTTCTTGAAATACTAACTGGAAGTAAGAGATCTCAGAAAAGATCAGGTATAATCGACTGACTATTCTTTTTGCAGTATAGTGTATTAATAAAATTGAAAAAATTGAAAAAGTCGTCACGGATAGAAATTATAAATCTGTTTGAATTATAAAATCTGCACAACAAGAATTCTGTTTTTCATGCATGTCGAAATTATACACTGTCTTCAGCGATTATTGTGCCAGTTTCGGTGCCTACTAAGAAATGCTTGCAGCAAACAATCATTCTACCAAAAGCAGTCCCCGGATGGTCATTACAAGACAAAGTATTCCATTACTAGCAAGTGGAAAGAGTAGCATGAAGGTTCAAAGCTCACCACGAACGATGGAAATAACCCTCTGTGTTTCTTCTTGACTCACGAACATCGTAAAATGATACAAAATAACAAAAACAATTTTGGTAAAAAAATGTCATCATATACAGGGTGTCTTAAATGAATGTACTCACCCTTTAACCGTTGCTAACATGCTGTCTTCTTTGTGTTGCAGGTGTGAGGTTCGAACCTTTGCGAACATGATTAAATGTGATTAAAGAATCATGTTCGCAAAGGTTCGAACCTCACACCTGCAACACAAAGAAGACAGCATGTTAGCAACGGTTAAAGGGGGAGTACATTTTTTTGAGACACCCTGTAGAGCCAGCATCACATTTGAGCGAGTGATCAACACGCTGAAAAGAGATACGAATATGAATTCGAAAGTTTGAGGCTGCTAAAGTCTTTTCTGCTACAGAAGGACAAACTATTAGCTTGCAAAATATTTGCTGTAGAAATATTAAACAAATAACTGGAATAACAAATCAATCATTTAATAATGACTAAAGGAGCATAGTTCACCAGAATTGAAGCTTGTTAAGAAACAAGAAATACGTACTAACTTTAAAAATTATGCAGGCTGCATCATGAAATAAAGTTTATGTGTTACACGTATGCTTACAGTAATTTGAAAAATATTACAGAAGCAACAGTATATTAAGAATAAGATTCATAATCGGTATGATAAAATAAACGGGATATCAAAATATTTTGATGTAACATTAACTTTGTAGTACACTAAGAGTTGCTATAGCCTGTAAAGATTCATTCAATTAAAATGGAAACGAATTCAGCCTATTTCTTAGTTGTAATTGACGTGCAAGTGACTCCAAGTGGAACATTGTTTGCAGTGCTGCTTCGTTACTAGATGGCAATTTGAAAGCCCCTGCAACGTTAAAAACAATTTGCGAGTGACTGAAAGATTAAGAGAAAACAAAAGAGTTAAAGGTGATGTTATCCCTAAAACATCGCTCCATTTCAAAGGTAACTATTTTTGGTGGCCCGTGAGTTCTCGTAAGAAGTTCTTATCGCATCTCTCGGTTTGTGAAGACCATAAACTTTTAGTAAACTAGATTATTGTGGCTCTCCGCTGCCTAAAAAATCTGCACACCTCAAAAACTGGTCCTAAACTTCATCGCATGACATGTCGCTGAAGTCTCGAACAAATATCCTACAGTTACTCCAAAAAAATTGTCAGAGTCTCATCAAGTGGTCTTGGATAAAAAACTTCACATAGGTCTTCAAGAAAATATGTACGTACCCACATTTTTCAACGAGGATATCACAAGTTTTTATATGTGGTAACGTGAATACTATTTGCCGTAGAAAAAAGAACAATAACATGAACTATAGTATTAATAATACGTCAAAGCATTTATCCCGAACCTAAAACGTATAGGCGGTATATGATTATTCGGTTCTGAATGCTGGGGCTGAATACATCGGTGTTTCTTAACTTTATTGCAGCCCACACCTTCATATTTTGTTCATGTATTTATTCAGGCTGGAAACGCTGTCTAAGTACCAGCCCCAAGAAAGGTAAAAAAATGCTTATCAAAAGGGATTATTAGCAAGAATGTAATCGAGTACACATATTTACTTTTTGTATCACCGATTCGTTGTCAGTGCCCCAGAAGAAATATAACAACAATTGCATGCATGAAAATATAAAGCACTGTCGTAAGTTTGAGTTCTTCCTTGTATGCATGGAAATGGTTCTATATTGTAAATCCTGAGGCACGGCATTTGTTTGTGATTTGCGTAATTTCCTCATATGTAAGTCAATGCAAAACCAAACTTCACTTCATAGCCGTGAGGTAAAATTGGGTTTCACTTAAAAACGTCGTCAGCCACAACTCCTGCACGAGGTAAGAGCTCATTCAGGAGTACACAAAGAACAAACATACATAACATAGTCCATCATTCTACTATATAATGGGTACTAAAACACGTGCATTGAATTCATGAGTTCCCTAATGACATATCAAGATACATCTCCATTTATATTGAATTCATAATCAACATGAACACGAAAGTACGTCCTCTTTCTTTTTGGAGTTTTCAGACTTATTTTGATGCCCTCGTATGACTCGAATTATGGAATTCAAAAGAAGCTTTTATGGACCTCCTGATGGCTCTTTGACGTGATTAAGGTTAAGTAGAACACACGATCAATGAAGCATCAACAGGCATAACAGCGATCTAAACAAGTCATGGACTTCCTTCTGCTTGTTAACTATGTAGTCCACGCCATGAAAGCAAGTTTATACAGGCGTACAAAACACGCTTTATCGAGTAATTTATAGCAAATTTAAACATCGGGTGACTGTTTTTCTAACAGCATGCCAGTTTTTTTCAGTCAAATTAACGGAAAGTAGGATTGCTCTGTAAAGTATTCTCATTGCAGGATGAACATAGATGTAAAAATGCTAGTCGATGAAAAAATACTTAATAGTGTATAGCTATTAAATAACAATACTCACGAAGTGTTGGTTATGAAAGAGATCAAAGCTCCACGCGCAGCCTGCTTTCAATTTTGGATCATTTAGTCCATGAAAACACGTGCCTCTGAAGACATCAACGTGAAACTGAACAGAGTTGAAAATTGAGAATCTCAAAGAAAGAATTTTCTGTGCTACCTTGTCAGCGAGCTGAAGAAGCTTTTAGAAAATGAGAGGCTGAAGCTCTGCTCGAGACACAAGGAAGACTAACGTCCTTTTCAGTTGGCAGTGGCTTCTGGGCAGAATAGAAACTTCATGTCTTTGGTTATGCTGAGTAGCGAAAAGAAGTACGTTTGTTCTTATTATATCCATTTTCACATTGAAAAAGTTTTCGGATAGAGAGACTTGAAGCAAACTGACCTTTAGGTTTAGCTCTTAATTTCATTCAAAGAGTGGACATGCAATTGGTCATGTATAAATGATTTATGATGCACAACAATTACTATTTAAAGTAAAGAAAGTGAATTAGGGCTCAAGTTTTGTAAACTATGAAAATACTGACACCTACGAATTTTAAAGTACAATGTTATAGTCTATTTCATCATTTACTACCAGCCACATTTGATTAACCACAGAAAATGAATTGAAGGAATAGATGACCAATTGAAAATACACACAAAAAGAAATGAAAATTATAGGGTTCATATTACTAGTTTATTTTTTTTGGAATCATGTGAGCTGCCAGGGACTAAACGTTTGTTTGCTAAATGTTAAAAAGATAAATGACGATCGTTGTTCCCTTTTTATTCGTTCTCACTTTTTTCTTCACTATACTCAGTCATGATAATGAAGGGTCACTCTGAAACATCTTTTAGTATAAATGATTTCATTTCTATCATTCCATCAAGTTTGAATTTAAAGAAAAATACCGATTGTGTTTATAAAAATTAAAGTTTCCAAAAACTATAGAAATGTATCTTCAGACTGAAATTGTTTTGATATCACGTATAATGTATTGGTATAGATGTTTTATTTAATAATGTGTTGAGGATCAGGTCAGAGTAATATCTCGAAACATTATCTTAAGATAAGCTTGTATTCCGTTCATGTAGGTCTCGTAAACAAAAACATATTCATGTGATGGAGCCTAAAGTTGTAATCCCCGTAACATTTGTGGAGTAGCCGTCACTTAGTGGTCAGATTTCAATTTCAGGATTCTTGTGTTTGATAATTTCATGTACCGTGCTGACAACGAGCCCGTGTTTGAAACGCTGTTATTAAATGTATTCGTGACTATTTTCATTATTTTTTATGAATTTCCTCTCAAAAAAAGTGACTTCCTATTATAACTTTTAAAAAGTGTCAAAGTATTCACGGCCTTTCAAATCGACATTCCTAATTTGTAGGGTCTCTGGGTGTACTTACCCTGGAGACCAAAATGTACGCCCATCACGACTCCTCTCACAGCTCTTTAGGCCTTTTAATCGGCGCAGTTTGATAATAAAGTGTCTGTAAAGTGACGACTTAGATACCAATTATCCAACTTTTCTGTCCAAGTTATCTGCCAAATGATATAGAATTCGTGAAAGGCTTTTTTCCTGCAGTGTGGGGGCTGAGATCAATCTCAAATGGGACATTGGCATCTGCATGCAAAAGTCTCCAGCAAGACTAGTTCTCCGTGGCTAATTGCACCTGCTCTAGGGAAAACTTATCACCGTATATGTATTCGCAACATATCAATCACCATCACTATAATAATAAGAGCCGCGTCCGTCCGTCCGTCCGTCCGTCCGTCCGTCCGTGTGACCCCTTGTCGAGTGTTCATCTATTCGACGATGTATCGTCTGCTAAATATCTCCCAGTATTTATGTTCCATTACTCTAGTATTTAAAGCAAACTCGAGAGGTTATCAACCTAAGAACATTCCTCCTTGGTGAATTGGTAGTGATAAATAGTTCTTTCCATGCTTTCATTTTGAACTGCGCAGAAAATGAAGAGACAGTTTTCTACCTAGATAATTTTTAATATATGTATTCCTAGTGTTAGCTACCTAGAGAGCTACCTACACTTCTGCAGGCAGTGTGAACTCATTCAATAATCGTCTCTAGAAATATTAGATTAAGAACTCACATTATTATAATGAACGGATTTTATAACCCTACTCCAGAAGACAGTGTATGATTGCAATGCATATGCATGACTGAAATGCCGGTGCTCCAGTAAAGTGCGTGTACGTGACTGCAATGGCTTCCATGATTGAGGTTTATGTGCATGATTGATGCCTCTAGTTTAGACGGCATGGTAGTTGGATAGCAGCCCAAGAATGGACCAAACGATTCGCTGCTATTGTTTTATTCTATTTTTTATATATGCTATCGGTTTGCCTGTATCGTAATCAAGAACAGTATTGCTAGAATAATAAATGCCATATGGATTTCACATTTAACTCCTAAACCTTCAGGGGCTTTGAAACTTTCAAAGGAAATTGAAGGCATATCTTCCCTGAACCACATGTTCCCCGCCGTATTTGAAAAAGTTTTTTAGCTCGGCTTACTCCTATGTGAAACTCTGTGTCCTTGTATTTTTCTGTGTACTGCTATCATTTTTCTGAATAAATTGAGACTCATGTTTCGCTTCAAAGCTCAATCTTGTATCTCACTTAGTGTTCATCCTTTCGGCCAGAACAACACCAAGGTTTTCCCGGCACTCTCTTTGTTGTTTTTTGAAGGTCTTCTAACGCCACCGACCAAAAATTTTCTGGTAAAGAATTTTATCTCTGAAAAATAGACTACATGCACCTTGTATTTTTTTAGTCTTCTGGTAAAATGCAAGCTTCACTCTTCGATGCAGACAAGCAACCTTCAAGGCAAGTCACCCCATTCATTGTGATGTATTTTTGCAACATAATAGACTTCTAATTTTTCAGGTGCGAAGCACCAGTCGTAAAGGCATGTATGAGCAAACATGTGTACTGAATAACATTGACTGTGATCAAAGCATGTTTAATAAAGCAACAAAACTCAATACATATACACAATTTTTATGTCCTCTCAAGCTGTCAACATAGATTTAAAATAAAGTACATAATATCTAATCAATTATAATGTATTCCATCATGATAAATAAAATATTTATGCATAAAATTATACTTAAATATTTAAAAACTATGAGTTCCTCAAATAAACCTAATAGGAACCACGATTATAAAAGAATCTTGTAATTGTTTGCTTTCAATTGAAAGCATTCACGTAGAACTAAAGGGTCTTTATAATACTAATCAGACCACAGAAGTAGCCACCCTTCATTCACAGAGTTACTTTCTTTGGTCCAAACTGCTGAACTTCACACACCAGTGACTGCAAAATCAGGCTCAACCATAAACTGAATGATGGATCAATTGCTCCCATCACGTCAATGCACGGCTTGCACACTTTTACTTTTGCCCAAAGGGCCGAGAAGCGATACTCTACTTTTGAGAGCGTGAGTTGTTTTACTTCTATTCAGTTCCCAGAGAGTTTGTTTTACTATACAGAGTGGGATATTGATGGCATTTCTAACACGATTATGATGCTACTAGGAATCTTGTCAACCGTATTGTTATTTTTTCAATATTTTGCCTTTTCTTTTAAATTTATATATCATATATGAGTTTGTTTATTATTAAACCTAGATACACTACGAAAACTTTTGAAAAACACAAGATGAACACATCGGGATTTATTGTATTGTAGGTCTTTCTTTGTTGTTTAGAAGATTGAGATTTAAGAATAAACATTTAAACTACTCATTGTTATCTTTTATCATAGCCAAAGCAGGTAAGGTAAAGCTCTATTTTATTCAGCCTACTGAGCAAAAGGATCAAAGTATTTTCCTGTGCATCGAAAGAATAAGCTATATTAAGTCTACGGAGTCTGGTGCCAGTATTTAATTTACTTTTCATCCCTACTTACACTTAAATTTAAAGGAATGACACTACATTAAGTCTACGGAATCTGATGCCAGTATTTAGTTTACTTCTGATTTCGATATTACCTAAATTTAGAGGAGCGATACAACATTAAGTCTACGGAATCTGATTCCAGTATTTAGTTTACTTTCCAGCTAGAGGAATGCGCGGGCTGCGATTCATCGCCAAATATTGATTTTTTTATAGATGCATTCATTCGACCAGAACTACTCTGCCTCATCCACTGTCTTATTGTTTGATATTGACACCAAGAATTAGAAACATAGCAAAAATATCAAAAATATCTTCGGATTCGCTGTAGGGCGTAAGTTTGCAGCATAATAATGAGATTGTTTCTAAGCAGGTCAACCTACTTTAGGAAATTATACGAAAGGGATATTTAGTTTCTTATTTGACATTACTTAACTCAGAAACTTCCATACTGGTGAACCTTCCACTGACATAATTTTAGTTAAGCTTTACGATCTTGCTAGCACTGAAAATAAAGTACGTATTATGCATCGTGGTTTGAGTAGAAACAATTTTGTTGGGCTCCCTTAACAAAAGTGGTTTAAAAGCTTTTCTGTCAGGCTGAACAAGGTATGTAATTTGAAAAGTTTGAGCTGGAATCACCCTAGTTCGTTTTATTTGAATATCATATTTCTACTCCTATCTAATCAACTTTTACAAATCGTCCCTACAAAATCCAGTGTCGGCAAAATTTCAAACATTTATACATAACTGTTCTTGATTGAGATAGAAACTCTTTGTAACTAATTATTTTCTCCTAAAGTTCTAACTAACATTTCTTAAATATTCTATACCTGACTACTGTTGCAAATTGAAGTACAAGGATTTTCTATATATGCTTTTCATGACATGTAATAGATATGCACTTTTGAGAAAGTTTGTATTCACATTCATGGAAACATGGATTTTGTAAGAAGGCATATATTCTGATATGTCAAACACCCAAGATATATTTTTACAAATTGTTTAGAAAATATGGAAGAGTTTAGTACTTAAGATATGTCATTCGCGTGCAATTGATTGATTTTAATAAAGTTATTTGACATGGAAGCTTTTGTAGTTATTTTTCTAGATGGATGTAACGCAACACTTCTATTGTGTGCTTTTGAACTCGAAAAATGAACTTTTACAAAAAGATTTAACATGCAATATTTTTGCGTCTTATAATATGGAAAGAGTTAAAGTAACAACCTGCTATGAATTTATTGGTTCAGAACTCTAATATTGACGCATTTATCGACCAAACATGACTGAATAAATATAGGAGATAATTTGTTTGCGTGCTTATACAGCTAAAATTTTTATTTTGGGCGACAAATGGTTAACGGAACTGAGAAAATAGCATTTTCCTCCTGCAATATGTGTCTCTCTTTTGTCAAACTAACATTGTTTTCAGTTCAGTAATATAGCTGGATTCGATATTTGTGTTTGCAAACTGTGGATTCCTAAATATAAAGCAGTAAATTAACTCATCATATCTATAACATTTCATCTTTTAGTAAGTTTGTCTTATCAGTAACCTTCAGCAACTGTCTTTCGAACTATGACAACAGTAATATGAAGCATTCTTTTGCAAGTTCATGAAAATTTCATTAATCTATTCCCTCTTTGCAGTCGATCAAAGCTCTATCTCCCCTGGCATGTAGCTCATTTTCATAAATCAGAAACGTAGAAATCATTCAGAACAAAAGAGAGTAGAAAAAATTCCTTCTTCTAAGCCTTTTTTGAATTGTCTTCAAAAACATTTACGTTCCAGCTCAGTCTGGCAGGAAGTGACATTCAAACAGAATAAGTAAAGTTTTTTGTAGACGTCAGACTCATTGAGCACAGCACTTCATGTTACGCTGTCATATTTCTAATTCGACTTCAACATCGCGGTTAGCGTAAAATAATTATCAATTTTAGCTGCGTTTTTGAACTGCAAGTTGATTCCTCAGTAGAGCAGTGTCATCTTCACTTTGTGTCGAGGAAGAAACTCACTTTGTGTGCTCACAACAGAACCTGTTACACAGATCTGCTTCAGTCAATGCAATAACTAGCTTTGTAACTTTTATCACCAGTAATGAAACATGATCGAATAAGTACGCTCGTCCTATTATCTTCTAGTACTATGCACGCAATTGTATCATATAATAACCAATATCAGATTGACGCATAGCCTGAATAAATTACCTACTCACTGAAGCAAAGTTCTGTTTTTATGCAATGTATGTTTTGAGCTCTTAGATAGATGAATAATACGATTTCTTTCAAGAATGAAGGGCTATGTTTTAACAGAAGTTTGTAACACGTGAGAGAAAATATGTTTCCATGTTTTAGTTCTAATGAAAATTACCATTATAATTTTTTCTTAATTTTTACTTTGTACGGTATTCCATAATTTTTCTTTGCTTCGTAACTCACTTATTATTAGTTCATCCCCAATATTTTTTATAAATAATTGGCTCTTTTTCCGTGGTATTTACGGGGCATAAATGGCATAGCATTTTTTTCGTTGTCTGTATTCAGGAACAAATTTGAAATTAGTTGTCATTAAAGACTGACGCTTCGAGGAAAGGAAGTGTGAAATGCAATGAATTCTTGGTGAGTTTCGGACTTACAAGTTTCACTTCTCCCAAAAAGTGTTTCAATTACATTAACTGTCATTTAAAATAAACGCTTGCGATTCTGCAGCCCTTCACCAATTTTAAGATTAATTATAGTAATTTTTTGAATAGGTGTCGTACAGAACAAAGTGAAAGTTTAAAAAGAAACTTTCTGTAGGAGCCATAGCTAGTGAGAGGGCTTCAAACTCTATTCATATTCCAATGTGCCATTTACTTTACTTTATTCACTGCTTAATGTCAATCTAATATTTTCTACTACTTAAATATAATGTACACAATTAAAAATCAGAGCCTCGTATATTCTGCAACAGTTTAGTGCAAGACACAGACATAAAGGTGCATTCAGTTCAGTGATTTTTTAGCTGACACATGCTTGCCCGCATGGCTTAGAGAAAGTTGGCATGCAGCTGCTCTGGACTTGTTTGCACAATTTGAAGCCTACCTACAAAATACGAGAACTTCTTGTTGACTCCTATTGTTGTCAGCTCTGTACTTTCACTATAGTTGTATTCAAATCACTCACTCGAAAACTGATCTCGATTGTACGGGTGGATAAATACCCAAAAATCAATCCGGTACACATGCCAGATATCAGATTATTTATTTAGTAGATCGCATAAAAGACGTTAAATATAAACTGCTATTGAATTCCACGTATATCCTTGGAAGATTCATATTCGATTGATATTCTTGAATGATATATATACGCCCCTAGTGGACTGACTTACAAAAGTTTGCAGGAAGTGTAATTTCGCCGCAAAAACCTTTTACAGGCCTCGTACACAAACGAACTGAATATATACCTATTCACAAATGCACTGCTTCTTGCATACATGATCTCAGTGTTTTCGTGCTCTCGTGTATAATTTCTTTATTTACGATGCTGCTGGAGTAGCATCGCGTGTACGAAAGCCGTTCGACCTTGGGCCGAGGCTCACTTATCTCAACTGCAGGCTCACTGAGAGCCACTTTAGTTCTGCTGTGTGCGCTTTGCTGGGCCGCACTCTAAAATTAAACTTTTAGCTTTCCTGCAAATGACTCGAGCCTGGGGCGAGTTAACAAGATGTGGTGTTCGGACTAGCGAACTATGCACCGAATCAAAAGATATGAAGTAGATTCAATGTCAAAGAGTCTATTTTAAACAAATTATGTAGAAAAGTTGTGAGTTCAGGTGGTTTGTACATCTTTTGGAAATTTGACTGCAGAGCTTTGCAAAACTAAGCTGGGATTTTACTTCGCTTGTATTACGATAACTTTCAACTGTGCATTCTAATCGGAACATACATAATGCATATTTAATAACCGTCAATAATCCAGGAATAATATTCAATAAACACTGTGTACCAGCAGTAAAAAATACTTTCCTATAAAAATATAGTCTCGCTCAACGAGACCACTGATGACCGAAAATCTTTCACAAAAACAAGATTCGGAACTATTATTGGCAAATTTCTGTACGAAAAATACCTGAGAATCATTTAGTCTGTTCATTTCAATCAAATGTTCTTTCTACACGATGTTACACAAATGAATGCAATATGATTGGAATAAAATGTTTTAGAACAATTTTTTTACCATTTCGTTATAAAAATATTTTAGCTCGTGAATGTTGAATCAATTCAAACAGTGCACCAACATATAACTTCAAGAGTGGCCAGTTACAGTTCCGTCATAACAGCTCTACGTACAATGCTGTAAAACACAGAAAACGAATACCATCAGCTTTGATGAGGACCATTATTCTTATCATTTATTTTCTGTGTAGTTCTCGAACATGTAGTATCCAGTCCATTATTCGGAAAATAAACTGAGAAGGAAATCAACCATTAGTTTACTAACTCGTTCTCAAAAAAATCCATCCATGACCTTACACGGCCGTGTTAAGTTAGATAACCTGAGCAAAGATTTTCACTCATCATGTTTGAAGGAATTTCTCTTCCGCCTTCATTCTCAGAGAACTTCATTTCACGCCAGTGTGAAGCCATCAAAGGTTCTCTCGCTTTCTCTTGTTTTAATTGAAAACGGCATCGATCTTTCCTAGTGAGGAAATGTTTGCCATCACGGCTCTTCTGATGAAAGGAAATCCTACAAGTTCTGAATTTCTTCCTTAACCAACGATTCACTGGTATAAGTATAAACTTCAATCGATAAAAGAAATACTCTCACATAGAACTAGCGGGGAGCAGGGTTTCGGTTTCTAAGAAAATTATGAAGTTGACTTCTATGCATTCTTTACATTTTTATTATATTTCTCAAATGTGAAAAAGAGTTTAAAAAGAAAAGTTCCAAATTTTATTGTTTTAATGTTCACGTTTTCTTTAAATGTCGTACAATTCAGAACTGATTCCCAATAGACACATGCAGCAAATTCGACCAGATTGTACTGACGGCGTGGGACTTGGGTATTAATCCAAGAATGGGTCAAACGACTCGTTTTTATTGCCTTATTTCTATTCTATTGTGAGAGAAAATGCAGCTAATCGGAAAATATAATGATATTCAACCTAATGCATAATGTATGCATGCATACACACCTACACACCTAGAGACCTATATGCCTACATTCTTACATACATACATACAAATATACATACATACATACCTACACACATCCGTAAAAACATTCGAGCTTAACTTTGGCTATAGCCTCCTACCAAACATGCGTGCTAACGTGAGCGAAAACTTCCATGCAATCTTCTGAGTAGACTCTTGCACAAACTTCGGAGCAAACCTCCTTGGAAATTTCTGGACAAAGATCACTGCAAACCGCCTTGCAATCCTAGTTCTTAAGAATGAAAAATTGCAGCACAAGTTCTTCTTAAGCAAGAGAGATTCAAACCTGAAAATGTTTATTAGAATTTACACTGTTTCCAAAGGCCAAATATATTAACAATATTTTCGGGATGAGGAAAAACTGCAAATGTTGGAGTGACTATAAGTTTTGGCTGATCTTGTTGGCATATTCTACACTTCGATAGCATTTCTAGACAGTCGTTATCAATAGATAAAATAAATCAGAACTTGACTGGTGTGTTACATGCAACACATCAGTGCGGAGAAAAAATCTCAGCGCGTAGATCTGCCGTTGCTAGTCAAAGTTTGAACCCAAAGTATGAAACGAAAGGAAAATTGTAGATATTTTCATTTTGCTCATTACCATCGAATTTTGTTCAATTTCCTTATTATATGTGTCATTTTGATAATTAAACTTTTTAAACATTATAATAAAAAAAGCTACGTACAACATTTGCTTCTCCACCAGAAGTATTGAAAAGAAAATTCCTGTTGAAATTTTCCTATCATGCAGAATATTTCTTATACCTAAGAACTTTATTATCGGTCTTAAAGTCCATTAACCTTCTTATTACTGAGGGTTGAAGCTCATGTGTTTGTTTCACATGTTTTATGTGTGATCTCATTGAATATTATTTAATAAACTACTCTTCTTCATTATTATATGTGGAATACAGTCACAGATTTCCCTCCTCTGTGTTCCAGAATAACCAGAACAAGTAAAAAGCTCAATCGCATAATTCCACTTCCTATCTCTATTTGAACAAAAGGTAACACGAGCTCTTTAGCTGTGGTTTCAGCTGTTCTAAGTTACGATTCTACCACATAACATTAATATTACAATAACAATCAGCCACACACTGGCATTCCGACGACTGTCTGTATTTAAGATTCAAGCTTTTCCTGTGAAGTAATTTAAAATTTGTTTTCTCTCTTAGTAGAACATCCCATTGTAAAAATACTGAAAGGTGTTTGTGAGAAGATGCTAATGGAGTCTGAAACAAAAAAAATGGAAAAAAACAAAGCAAAAATACGGTTAGCTACGAAAGCGTTGATGTTGTCTGCAAATTTATAATTTTGTTCATTATGATTACCATTATTTTACAAAATTACTATTCGCACGAACTAAATTTTCATATCAATCATTAAAATTCTGTAACACTAACATTAAGTATCTGACTTTTTACGAAAAAAAAACCTTGAGTTTTTGATTGCGTGTATAAAGAGAGTGAGCACGGACACCGTGGAGTTTAGGACATTTCCTCTTGAACTTCACTTAGTCTAACTTTTATCGCGAAAGGTTTCCACAAGTTCTCACATTAGGCAGGTCAATTTCAACAAAAGCTTCAGGTACCAAAGCTTAATGAGATGTAAATTAACTGCACTGCAGTCGTCCACTCCATGACGCTTTCTTTAGATCTGGTGCTTTGAAGTTTAGACAGAGGTTTTATTCTAATTAAGATTTTTAGGGTCCACCTGACAGTTCCTGAATGACAAATTGCTTAATTTTTATAGAATTTGAGGCATTCAAATAAGGTTAAGACTATTTCATGGCATAAAAAATAAATTTTCAAAATAAATTGTCAGCTTTCCACATTAAATTGCACATTCAGAAATTAAATCATCTGGCGTGAAACATTTTACTAGTTTTAGGTAACAGAAAGTGTCGAAACCAATAATTTCATTATTTTCTTCAAAAATTTACCACAAACATATGAACTATATGAATTGCATGACAATTTGAACTTTGCTGTAGGTAGATACATTTACCGAACGTCCATCATTGATTGTATTTTAGAAATTGAAATGTTTTTTTAACATATTTGCTGGGATATTTTCAGCTACAGCTCATTCAATTCATCATATTTAAAATTTCAATACTTTTGCCTCTATTTCACATATGTGCACAATCGTACTCGTACCATGAAACATACTACTCTCAACCTCTTAAAGAATACATTTTTATGCTGCCAAATCATTCAGTTTTTTCTTCGTCATGACCCAAGCTTCACAAAGTTTCGATGCGTTTGCGATTTATCCTTGAATCATGTTCATATTATTTCAACCTATGTTAGTGATTAAAATAAAAGTGTTATATTTTATTGAGTGTATGTATATACAATACTGTATTTTTTGTAAACTGTTGGAGAAACTGTCGGTTGACCTTCATCGTAAACCTAGAGGTATAATATTGACAATAATCATAACGAAAGTTATCGGGATCAGCATTCCTAACATTAGGCTTACAAATTTGCCCATAAAGTTAGAAACCAGCTAGCAAGCGTAAACGCGTGACTTTGCTCACTTGGAGCTGAGTTCTTACATTGATAGTTCTTTCAATTCTAAAATAATAATCATTTGACCGCGGCATCCACAGAATTTAAATCCACCGGAAGCGATCAGCGTGGAAAAATGAGCGTTAAGCAATTGTAACTCGGTTGTAAATTGAATGTAATGATAGCTTTGTGTTCCTTGAACAAATGTTTAATTTCGAGAAACATATTTGCCTTTAATTATAGCTATATAAAATGATGCCATTAAGATCGGAAAATTTACCTTTTAGAATGATGACTGTTCTTCTGTTACCTTTGCGTCTAAATAAAACTGTAGAACATCAGAAGTTCAGGACTAAAAAGTCGACCGCCTTACATGAAGACACTGTGTGTTGTGACTTACATTGTTTCTAGTTTCTAATGAAATTGTATTAAGTAAGCTAATACTTCATATTAAATTTAAACTCTATAAATTCTGGCCAGCATATAAATGATAAAACTATCAATGTTAACTGTTATATTTAACATTGGTGATATATATACATACATATGGCGATATATATACATACATATATATGTATGTATATATATCGCCAAAACGCGTCGCAAAACCCCTTTTTAGATTTGACTATTGCTAATATTTTTGAAGTTTTAGACCCAGAAACTATTTGTAATTTTAGACGGATTGAAAAGCTTAATAAAAAGCTCGTATCATCCCAATATGGCATTATTTTTAACCAGACATATATATATATATATATATATATATATATATATATATATATATATATATATATATATATACGGGACAGTTAACATTAATAGTTTTTATTGACTGGTAGTGCAGGTGGGGCACAGCCCAGTAACCAAGTGTGACTCTTAGGGGCGAGGGAGGCCGGTCTGGAGAGGTTCTCATAGCAATCAAGATGCCATCAGCAGGCAATAGAAATTTTTTGAAGCATAGAATTCACGTATCCGTCATACATTTCATTATGATCTAACATTATGGAAAAAATACACAGCAAAATTTGGTTCCAAATAAAATACCTTTAATTTCTTCCTCACCTGATTAAAGGTTATTCTGCTGTTTTGTTTTGGTCAATAATTTATTGAACTGCAGTTTAGCATTGGAGTCTGACTACGGCCCAGTGGATCTTTATCATCAACAAGGTTAGCTTTCGATGCAAAATATATAGAATATAGGAATGTTCACGTGGTCATTTTCTCGAAACCGAAAGTCGGAATGTATTTAAATTTGGGATATTTTTTGTCTTTCTACTTGAAATAATCGTCTTAAAATTTGTTGAAACAAAAAATACAAGCTTGGCTTCCATCAAATCAAATTGAAGGAGCTCGTACTAAAAATTGACACTGTAGACCTCTCATAAAAGAAAATAATCATGCAACGTGTCTCCCACAAGTTTTTACTCCACAGTTGAGCTGAAGAATAATTCACTTTGACACTATACACTAGCAAAACTAAATTTCAAAACAATGTTTTGACCGCAATCGACCGCAATTTTTCGACTCTTACTAGGCTACATATGTCCTAGTAAAATTTTCTCGGAAGTGTTCAATGAATTTATCTTGGTGATGTCCGCCCTCAGACAAATCTCAGCGTATTTAGTAGAAAATAAATGAAAATATAGATAATATAATTAGACAAGTTGCATAGAAAATTTTCCGTCTTCCTAAGATTTTTTTAAGAAATGTCTCTACAAATTTTATCTCAAATTTCCCACTCACAACCAGAAGACAGATAAGGTAAGCAAAATGTAAATGTTTATTCTAAATTTGCCATAAATCTTGGCCAAATACGGCATTTTTTTCTCGTGAAGGTGGTCGAAGGAAAAAATTCTTTGTTTTCATCATGGCGCAATATCAAAACATCAGTCTTATCATACCAGCAAATGCACTGTATCTCTGTGGGAACAAAGAGTCACTCTATTTTTTATCCCATCTTGGACGCACATCCTCGTTTCGAGAAGTACACAAATACAATATTTTACGGAACTTTCGTTGAGTTTAGGCGGCTCAGACCGTTGCTTCAGGTCCGTTCAGTTGGAGAAGAACCTTGTAGCCCACACTCTCGAAGAATTTATTGGTCACTGAAGACATCAGTAGAACTTGGGAAGTTAGATAGAGCTAGCAACCCAATATTTTAGTCCGGAGGCTAGAAGTGAATAATCACACATTCCCCATAATTTGTGCAAAAACACATTTGTAAGCGCCATGTTTGAAGATAGAAAGTAACTTTGCGCTTCAGTCATTTGCTTGAGGCCCCATAAGAAACAATTTTGCATAGTCAAGCATGGTAATAATTTCAAACATTAACGGTGAAAGGCAGCGAGTACATTTCTTCCTTGTATCGCAGTATCTTTGTAATGAGAGAAAACTCAGCAAATGCTTTTAGTTGCAAAATACTTCAGAGGAAAAAATCGTTTGCTCTCTGTATGACTGATGGCATTTGCATTTTAAATTAACAGCGTTTCATTAATTAAAACTTTTCCTCTCCACACATTTGCATTACCTCTGGGAGGTCGATGTTATTCTGAAGAATTTATTGAACAGTTTCAAGATTTTTTGTTCAAATGTTTTTAAAAACGTTGATATAACCATAGTGGGAATAATGTAGTAAAGAATTATTTCATACCTTGCATTCTATCTCTGTCAAGGCTAAAATAATAAAAGGAAACTACCACAGACACAAATCTAAAACTAAACTAAAGGCTTCGATTGAATGCTTTCCCATTTCGTATCAATGTCCTCCTAAATAACAATTTTAAAATATTTTTCAATTCTGATCGAGTTTGGCCATATTTTAAGTCGTTGAAAATTAACAAGAAGTGATAACAGACCGATAACATTGTTGATAACATATCAAGTTGTTATTGTAGATGCAAGAACAGTGTCTGCATATTATATTCGCAGACATCAAGGTAGCAAAACACTTTATTCATTTTAACCTCTGAAGACTTAACTCCTGCTGTTGAAAGTTGACAGTCCAATTTAGCACACCTCGTCGTGTGTCCTGGAGCCATTATTACACAACCTGCTACGGCCAATGAAAAATGAAAACAGAATTGATACAGAATGTCATGAAAAGATATTTCCACTATTGAATGACTTCTTTTACTCTCCAATACAAATAATTCCTTCGAGATACAGACCAATTGTATCTGTATCTCATATGTCCTTCCACGTCTATCAGTTACATTAGTTATTCAGTGTCCATTAGTTATAACATTAGTCATGTTGCATTTCTTATTAGTTACATAAGTTATTCTGTAACCTTAATCAATCAAAACATTTAATGGTTTATCCATTATAGCAAAACAATTACACATTACAGACATTACAGACAAACTCGTGTTTCGTCCACTTTCAGATTGAGAATTCCAAAATTTGTTACATTTTCTCCCCACCTTGTTCTTTGAGCGCACACTTTCTTTCACTATAAACGATAGAATACTCAATAAATAATTTATTTACAATGCTTATTAGATATAGTCAACAAAACGAAGCCAAATCAACGCTTGAATAACATTTTTGTCAACTCTATGCTCATTCGCCTTCAAATTTAACATTGCGTGCTCGTATTGCAGGTAATCTATTATACAATGTGGTACATTTTTTCTGATCGATAATTTTTTCAAAGAAATCCGGTCGATATACTGGCTATTAGTACTCCCTCAGACGGCGTAAAATCTTTCATGTTGCACGAATTCTATCCTCTCATTAAGCTCAGGCAAGGAATTTTACCTATATTATAAATAGCCCTGCACTCGTGTACCTATACTAATACATTCTTCACGACGCTTATTCCATGACTTTCTTCCCTACAGACTTCTTGTTTTAGTTATTACAAGTTGGTAACCAATACAAGCGAATGTTTAACAAAACGTTGATACGATAAATTGCTTGATGTTTATCATTCAAATTGTCATGACTTACGAATCTTATTTTTTGTCTTTAGAGTCATGAGTCAAACAACTTGAGACATCAGTCAAACCTTAAATTTTCATTAATAAATTTATCTGTCAAATAAATTGTAAACTTCATCAGATTACTGGTTATGAAATGTGTTTGCTTATGTGTTTCACTTTTACAATAATTTGAGTAGTAATATTTCTCCCGCTGTACGTTTGTTTCAAATAGAAATAACTAAAAATGCAATTTTAATTAGCCAGATAATAATTTACCATTTATATTGCAATGCCTTTTACAGGTCTCTTTAAGGACAAGTTTTATATGAGTTTGATTGGCGATCAGTCCCTGCAAAATATTCTTGGTTAAAAGGGACTCAGATATATTTGGTTGAGGGTCAGCTGGGGCCCTGACCAGGGGTCATAACCATCAAGAAACTAAATGGAGAAAAATGTGGTCACCGCAGAGCCAAGAGGCAAGAGAGCTAAACCTCATATTCTAAAAGCTTTTTAAGACCACGCATGATGCAGCAAATCATATTTATATGAAATCTGTATCCTCTGAAATGTTAGGATTTTACTTTATGACCTTTTGAAGAGTTGCAGGTGTTTTTAGAGTAGTGATAAACTCGAATGCTGGAGTTCTGTCCGTCAACTTCTCATATTAATGAGCGCTGATATCTCAGTCGGTTCTCCCATCGCTGCCACTAATGAATTCATTAATTTTCAACATTCTCGCTCATCCGATTACGTTCGAGCATTCCCATTAAGCAACACGACCTGCACTTTTGCCCTTGCTAGTTTACAATATTCATTATTCAAATCTTGCGAAGCAGTTTTTCTGACCCCTTCATTCCAGGCTCAAATGTAGTTCATCTTCACGTTACACACTTCTCCATTATCTGAAATTAATGAAAGTTGATTTCAACGAGTCTGTGAAGCAAACTTTGAATTTTCAGTGTTTCAATTTGATTGAAATATTCGATTTATATGTGAGCAAAAAAGCCAGGCCTGCATGGGTCTTCAGAGTCACACTACCATGCAGCAACCTTGCTAGGACACGCTCACTCTTTAATATTTCTTCTTGCGAGTATCGTTCAAATGCCACCAGAAAAAAGCTAAAGAACTCTGAAATAATTTGCTCAGTCTCAACAACAGCTTTCAAAGAAAGTTCACATTGAAAACATATTCAAGAAATATCTCTGACTCTTCCTAGCTAGTGGGAAATTTCAACTGTACTCGAAATGCATATTGTTTTGGTTTGTCTCTAATTCACATCAAGATTGTGTTTCAATGCTCTTAAATTTCTTTCTGAATCACATACTTGAACGAAATCCTGAGCAATAGTTCTCACTATTTGATTTTCAGTTCTTCGGTTTTATACGAAAGCACCAGTCTCGATCATCTTCAATATCGAAAAAATAAGAAACTCTGTGTACCTGCAACGTATTAGTGGCCCGTTCAGAATAATGGCAAAGTGTGATAAATTATGCGACGTTTATGCTACATTACAAGCTTTTGAACGATTTATTTAATCCCAAGTTCCATGGAAGTCTTTTGATTGCTCCGCCCCGAGCGGCTGCAACCTGCCGTGACTTCAAGCGCTATGCTCCAAAGTTTGCAGGCTACTGGATGCTCATTACTTTTTACGAGCTGCTCAGAATTGGGTCACTGTCAGACCAAGGCACACACTGCAACTCGATACCCCGGCGATCTCCTGAATCATTTAAAATTAATCAACAAGAAGCGCTATCACCCTAACACGTTGAACCTCCAACTCGATAGATGAACTCCTCTGTGACGCAGAAATAGAATCTGCAGCACGAGCTTGTAGGCCCAGTTTATTCATTTTAACAATTTGTAAATTACCTAGAAAAGTAACGGCATAAGCTGAATTCAATATGATTAAGGTTTGGGGAAAAATACTTAAATATTAAATCATATTATTAACAATTTTTGTAAGCACTTCATGATTTAATTCACAGCCATGATTTCACCGTTATTTTTTAAATTATTCACCATTTATTCGAGTAGTGCGTACTTAAAGTATATGACTTGGTTAGAGATTGAACGATAAGTTCAATCGACCTCAAAAAGGGTCACCAGACATGAAATCGACCAACTAATGCTACAGTAGCATTGCATTCAGTCACGGTGTTCTTTCATGCCGTTGAGTGGTCAGGAAGTTCAATCAGAAGACACTACAAATCCTGATATATAATAGACGAAAATATGTATATTTGCGACATTAATGTAGCACATTGAGTGCATTAGTGTATAATGTACAGTATAACGAAGCCTAGATGACTGATAGGCTTCTGTAATAACACTGCATGCACTGCTTGGAAGTAATTTCGTGAAAATGACATCGTCAATTGATTGGAGCAAATATTAAAGCATAACGCATAACAAATATTAAGGCATATCACATAACAAATATTAATGCAAAGCATTAACACATTTTACTGTTTGGAAACTATTGGAATGAAACTAACACCGTGACTCGACTTAAGCAAACATTAACGAATAATGAGGCATTAAAGGCACTGATGACCGATCGACTGACGTTGCATGAATTAATGATGTTAAATAGACTATTGACATTTTATGGCCTGGATTAACGGTTTCAGTCTCATTGAGTGGAGCTATGAAATAAAGCTATAGACTAGCCTATGAGTAAGGACTGTTGAATACTGAGATACGAATGCCATCCTATACTGGTAGGTGTACAATATAGGATAACCACTGAGCAATTCACCTTATCATTACTGAACTTTATGATCAAAAGAATTATTTCCTAATTATTACTATGTGGGTGTAATACGTAGTTATTTTTCTTCACCTTTACAAATTAAAATGTGAATAAAGAATTGCACATTTGAAAAATCTTGCCAGCAGATTTGGTCTAATCTACAATGGATATTTAATAGGGTGGAGACCTTTCAAATTTTCAAACGAGCTTATAAAGACAGAAGACACAGTTCAACTGCGGTCGTCTAAACTCTAGAGAGTTCTAAAACATCGTTCTCGTATCACAGTGAGGTAAATTCGGTCAAGAAAGCAGATTTAGTTTCCCAATTGAAAATTCCATTTTGACTCTCTCAACTAAAAAATAATTTTGAATAAACGTCAATTTTTTTTAGTAGTGCAACATGAAAAACAGTTATCAAGCTATTTATAATCAATACATAAGGCCCTCACTGTTCCATCAATACATCATCTATCTTTTTTGACTTGCTATTTATTTCACCTGTACGAAAGGGAGGAAAATATGAAAATTGTACTAGTGTAGCTTCAGAATGTTAGATGATTTTGTGCAGATATAGAAATCATGAAGCTTTATTACCATGGTAGCAAAACAGTAACTCTTCAAATGTATCTAATGAATAAATGTTAAAAGGATTAGCGTTTAATACCACGACGGAACTGAAGTATGTTATTAGTATTTTTTGATTTATTGTAGAGGAATTCCATTTTTAAAAATTCCAGTATCACCACACAGGAATATTGGAGTGGCACATGTGCCCACATGCTCACCTAAAGTATACCTTAAGGTAGAGGAGCTGGCTCTCTATAAATTAGTGATATGTGTACTGATAAGGAGATATGTTAGAATATACATGTATGTAATCCATGATGTGTGTACTCATAACGATACATATTATGATATCCCTGTACGTAATAAATGACATCTGTACTCATAATAATACATGTTAGAATGTACCTGTATGTAAATTATGATATGTAATTGAAAGAAAAGGCTTGAAAATGAAATAAATGACAATAGCTCTGATAAATTGTATCCCCTCAACAAGTTTACAGAAATATCCTTCTTTTTAGTTTAATAAAAGTTTGTACGACTAATTTAGCTCCTGTTTATTGCTTGTGTTTACTGCATTCAGGTCGTTGGTAAATAATTAACATACGAAAATACATTTTGAGTGGATAAACGTAGTCCAAAGACCCACCAAGTTTAAGCTTGAGCAAGTAAAACACTTTTACTTCAACAAAAAACATTGTTTACGGCTCGTCATTTTCATATATTCTCTACGTGTTGCTGAATCTTTAATATTTTAAACTCTTTTGTCTCTTCATTTTAAAATGAAGCCTCACAGGTTTAAGAAACGATGTTTTTATAAGGATTTCCAAAAAATGTCTTAAAAGCAATTCACGCGCTGTCGTGAAACATAAAATGAAAACACTACAGTGGCTGAGAGAGAAATGCTTTGGAGTTTTAGGCCAATTTTCAAGACTTGCAGCCACTAACGCTGTGGGGAGCCACAATAATCCGGTTTGCTCAGAGTTACGGTCGTCACAAACCACGAGCTACGATGATAACTTCTTCCCTAAACTTTTCAGACTCCCTACAAATTTGTCTGCGATGTAGAAGGCCTAAAGCTATATTGACAATTCCGACTCAGGAACGAGCACTTTTTTCTTTCTTTCATCTCAGAAGAACATCAAAATTTTGGTTCACAACATTTACTTTTCCCTTGTTCACACGACAATTTTTGAGAACAGTAACAAATTAAATGTCAAACAGTGGGAAGAAAATATTTTAAAATATATAAATTTCAGAAAAGAGAATATCACCGGAACTAATTATGGATTCTCCAGGATATAATAGATGAGCTCCTGTCGAATGTCGTCATTTTAGTTTTCTAATCATTTCCCCCAGTGTTAGTACATGGGTGAGCACAACAGGAAAGTACTCTGAATTAAAATGAATGAAATCTGAAAGTTTTCCTGCCTCAAAAACGAACGCAAGTGTTTCTGTATTTCTGTTGCCTGCACAGTAGAATAATTTGCAGCCAGTTATGAGACGCAGTAGACAAAAAAACATACTGCTACTCTGTGTAGTGCATAAGCTTGGAAACTCTTTTTCTTAATGATAGGGATACAATTTTAAAGATGATTTAAGTTTCGCTAAGAAATTCCGAAATTGTTTGTTTGATCTGTCAAAAGTAACCCGACTCAAATGACGCAATTATAGCCACCCAAAACTAATAAGCACATTTGTTTATATCTTTTGCAAAAGACTTAATGAAGTTCTGAAAAGGTTATACAGATTTCCTTTGTCAAGGAGCTTTGAAACTTCTTAATACAAACGATGATTTTCATTGCTTAAGAAAACAAATATTCCTAATTAAAAATGCAGCTTTGACTCAGGCTCAGCATCATCCCATTTGATTACACGGCCTAACTTGAGAAAAATGCTTTTTTGCTAAGTTGTCTTACTCGGGTAAATTTTGAGCTTTGATTTCGACACAAGCTCAAAGAGGAGCGCCCTTAAAAAATAATGCCATCGACATCAAAAAAATAAAGACTCGTTTATTCTCCATGGCAGGCATCAGTTCACTCGAGACGGAAGCTCAATTTCGAGCTATGCATCAAGGAGGCCGTGCCAGGGTGTTTTTAGAGCTGGCAGCTCCATCAAAGCTAATACATGCATGACGTTCAGCTCCTGAGACTCTGAAACCGAGAGCCATCGTCATGTTCATTGCTTGAACTTACATTCCTTTTGTACTCTGTAATAAAGTGTTCATGCGATGTAGAAATGCGTCGTTTGAGTTTGCTGAAATTTCTTACGAACATGAACAAATACCGAAATGCACCTTGTTTCATAGATGTTGATGTGATATGATAATTGGTTAGCGTTTACAGGTCTGTATATGACATGCAAAATGATATGATCTGTAATAAACTAATGGTGATCTGCGTTACTGAATATCACTGTATTTTTGGGTGGATTCAGTAAGAATTTTGCAATTGCCCAACTGATTGAATAACTTGTTCTAAGTTCTTTTAGTAATTCATAATCGCCTCTGGATTGATGAGCAGAAAAACTGTCGAAAAAAATAAAATTCATTCAATTACTCATTCACAAACAAAATGAGACATTTCAAGTTGTGCTAATGATATTAATCTGCTCATATAAGTGCCAACATATTATCAATGAATCATTAGGTAAATATTTTTAGGCTAACATAACTTTGTAGAGGATGGTGCATTTTACGATTCATAAATTACTACAGCACAACTTCTCCCGTTTAGATACGGCAATATGAACGAATATAAAGAAAACTAAGGCAGTCAAACCCTAAATATCAGGCTCTAAGTTAATGCTAAAAGTAAACAAGGAAGTTTTGGAATATAGATAAAATAAATGTACTTTAATGGGCATGTTCCCTGTATTTTTGAAATAGTGTTATATCCTCAAGCTCAAAGAACAACGTCGGTATTACAGCATAGTCTGCAAGCCAAGCTACTCTGTGGAAATTAAATCTTCATACACCAGCAGCTATCGAACAGCAATAATACGACCTGGCAGCCGAGCGTCCGCAATTTGGAACGCCATTTCACCGATGCCAAAGCCCAGCAGAAAATATTGGAAAGTTTTCTTTGAGACGATACTCATGCAAATAAGTGAAGTACTTCCGAAATGCGTCGAAGTTTTTATACTTCAGTTTAATAATGCATGAAGCTCTCCCTGCAATACCCAAAACATGCTTTGCATCGAAAAACATCTTGAGTACATATAAAATTCCACAGAAACTCAAAGCGAACCTATTTCAGTTGCTTTTTGAGGGGCTAAACAAGCGAAATCTTATACCGGCATCCATACAGCTTGTCAATTTAGAAGCGTACAAATTCCACCGTTCCTATAAAAGTTTGACGAATAAAACCTAAGGGTTAAATAGTTTGAAAAAGGATAATTTATTTCATCCAAGTAATTTTTTTACAATGTACGTTTTGGTATATCATTATATTTTTTCCCTGGTGCCATATCCTTCTCACTTCAACCACTCTACCATTCACTTCTCTCATAATCAGTCAATTTACTACAATAAAGGGTCCTACAATTATATCAAAATACCTTACTCTTTTCAAACGCTTCATCTAAGCACATATATTTCCCTAGAGAAATCCTGTTCTTGGAACACTGCAAAAATTCATTACTAATTACATGCGATGTAATTCTCCTCCTGTATCACATTCTTCTCGCCCTGAATGGTAAGATTGATAAAAAAGCGTTGAAAACCACACGAACTACACGAAACTACACGATTCTGCTCCCGCGTTGAAAAACTACACGATTGAATTTTTTTTAAACCAGTTGTCCTACTGATTTAATTATATTTCTGCATCAGATTATGATCTACCACCACTCCTTTAAGACCTAGTCAGTAATTGACTTGATTTTGCATGAGGTAATGGATCAGCAAAATAAAGTTTAAGTGAAACATATTTCAGGGCATAGCTCGCTGCAATTAAATGAGCCTTGCAATTGGCACTTCAGAAACATCCTAATATAAATGGGAACTTATTACTCGTATTGTTTTTGCAAACAAAATTCATTTTAGCTTTTAATATACGGTATGTATTTCTTCAACTACAGAGTGGGTCAAAAAAGTATACACTCTTTAAATTACAATAACTTAGAGTTATGCACATAACTATGTATGTGCAATATTATATTATATGTAAATAAATTCATATTTTTTTAGCTTTATGATGAATGCTGTATTTATTTCCTTTGCTGAACAGAAAATAAGTTATTACAATTGAAACAGTATATACTTTTTTGACCCCCCTGTACATAAAATTTGTTAATATCTTCAGTTACGATTCAAAAATTGTCATTTTTTCTGGCGTACGTTATCCCAATGAGGCAAAGGAGAGTTGAATGTTTCATCAAGATTCCACGCGTTGTCACCCTTTATCACAGTACAGTCATCCTTCAAATGTGTCTTCCCACAATAAATCTTAGTTGTGACGTACTTGAAATAAGGCCCGCATATGAGGCCATTTGTGCTCCAATTCAAAAATGAGTAACACTCATGAAACTGGGTCTTTAGCTTGTAACACTCATGAAACTGGGTCTTTAGCTTGTAACACTCATGAAACTGGGTCTTTAGCTTGTAACACTCATGAAACTGGGTCTTTAGCTTGTAACACTCATGAAACTGGGTCTTTAGCTTGTAACACTCATGAAACTGGGTCTTAAACTTATAACACTCATGAAACTGGGTCTTAAGCTTGTAACACTCATGAAACTGGGTCTTAAGCTTGTAACACTCATGAAACTAGGTCTTAAGCTTGTAACACTCATGAGACTAGGTCTTAAGCTTGTAACACTCATGAAACTGGGTCTTAAACTTGTAACACTCATGAAACTGGGTCTCAAGCTTGTAACACTCAAGAAAGTAGGTCTTGAGCTTGTAACACTCGTAAAACTGGGTTTTAACCGTGTTATACTCATGAAAATGAGTCAAGATTGTAACAGTAATCACACACTAAACTAATGTAAAAATACGACTATACTTTAAATGCCCAGGAATACAAAAATTTCTGTGCATATTTTATCCTGAAACTGTGTTTGCTAAATCATTATGCCACCGGCGGGTCTCTGAGCAGGTCGTTGACTGGAAATGGAGATAGAAATTACCAGCTATTAGTCATCATCTGTTATGCAGGAAGCAATAGAATGGAATAGAATAGAATATAGTATAGAGTAGAATAAGGCAATAGAAACGAGCCGTTTGGCCCATTCTTATAGTAAGGGCATCAATCATACACGTACATCTTAACCCCGTAAGGCAATTCAGTCACGTACATGCACTTCACTCACGCACAGGCCTTTAAGTAATTGTATGCACAAACGAAACGAAACACGTTCGCTTGAAAGCATTTGCCTTTCTTTTTTCGGAAAGTCTCGTTTCTTTATCCTTGATGTAAATAATGCATTCTAATAAGTAGCAGCACTGGCAAGTTCCACACGGTGAACGCTTCATGGTCTCATGACTTCATCAAATGAAGTCCTCTACCGCCTTGTGAAGCCTCCGATGGCTTCATCACGACTTTTCTTTCGCAAGTAACTTCTAACCAATTCTTTGCGTTCTTTATGAGTTTGTTCACAATTTCATCTCCTACTTTCAGACTCTTAACAGCCTTCATTGAAACTTTTATCAATAACGAAAACCCTTAACTTTAATGAGAACTTGCTCTTACTCCTATTGACACACGTTATTCGTAATAATCTCATTTTGATAAAGCAACTCACTAATTTTTTCATGTGACACAATATCCAAGTTCAGACCAGCGAATATTTAAAACAAGTAACGCCGAGTCTAGGACGAATAGAGCTAGTAAAAAATACTTATTTGTTTGCTTCTCTGGATTTCCACTTTTTGGAAAAACATTCATTGCATGATCAGGATCAACAAACAATCAGTAAAATTTATGATTGATATTTTAAAATTATTTTATACTTAAGCTTACGCATTAATGTCGGATTTGGTTTTATATGTAATTCTTTTATATGAAAATCGATGTGTTTTTTTGGACCTTTTTGAAACATTTTTAAAGTAAATTGTGTTTGAATCTTTATGAACGTAACTGAATTGAGTTCTGCTCTATAGAAAATATTAAATTTTGAGCTTTTTCTTCACCTTAAATTATTTTTTCAGTTGAAAACACTCACGAATAAATGTTTATAAGCCACAATTCTAGTCAAAATTTTAATCTGGGTGATTTATATCAATTAATATCTAATTAATAAATATCAGAGCTTCACGGATTTGTATTTCCCATAACGAGCATTGCATATCCTGGTCAATTAGAATATACAAAGGTGTAAAAAACAGCATATCTGAGAATCGTGCTCGTAGTTTTCATTACGTTTTTATGACATCTCCGTATGGGTTCAGGCAATTATATCCTGCCGAAAAAAATGTAGTGTTCCGGTATCAATTCACGAGAAATCCCGGCTGCTGGTGATCATAACTTAAATCTTAGAATTAATAAATGAGTCTCGAGCTGAAGAATCCTTGCCACTAGACAGCCATGAACGCAGCAATACGCTGCACAATGTTTCTATGCACTGAGTTTAATATTGTCTGTTTGTATTTTAAAACGTAACAGTAATCACATTACTAGAGTTTATTAAATTTACCCATGAATGCTGTTGGTAAGAATATATTGCGAGAACTTTCAATTTATTTGCATTGTACATATTTTTACTGAATATTTGTTTAACATTTTAGCCTCAAAACACGAAATTCGCTTGATTTGTCAGTTTCAACTCTCATTACCAACGTAAACATTTGAAATTCTTCCGAAAACTGTACGTCATTTGTCACTTTCTGAGTAAATTTAACCTGTGTGTGGTAACGTCGATGTTTGATTTATTTTTCCCTTTGTGCTGTGAACTTGTGTTCAGGGGCACATTCAAAACCGCGCTACCATTTTTAAACCATGGTGTTCCGCTGTCAGGAAATGAATTCTTCAGTAACCCAATTGATGGGAAATGTCAATTCCACTCGACATGAGCTCGCTCAGCACACTGTATATCTCAGCTGAAACCCCAAAATCTTGAGCTTGTGTTCAAGTGCATTAGAAGGACAAAACAGAACATACCTTTTGTCCTAATCTTTACAAAGGTTTCTGTAAAAGTACGCCACTCCTGACGGTCATTTAAGACCAATTATAAATGTATACGTACAATATTTTTTTATTCGTTGACTTTTTAACAGTCCTCCTTTTTCTCAACAAGAAGTGTACTGAAATTATTGGCTTTTATAGTCGTACTGTCATCATGATGAATGTTATTATCTGACTTGAGGGATCACATGCCAATACGCTGGCTGGTTGACAGTCTAATTTGTTCACAGACATCTTCGTCAAGAGAAAAAACTAATGAAGTTGTAGTATTAATTTTAACTGTTTCTAACTCTTTGGAAGCCCCAACAATTCTATGAATTAACTATTAACTTTGTGTATGGAATTACTAGAAAACTGGAATGTTTCGTGAGAGAAAAATCTTTCATAGCATCTTTGTATATGTAATCAACTTGATACATTTGTGAGATAATTATTGCTGAGAAGCTAATAGTTTGTCCACTAATTTGAAATAATCGTACTGGAGTCTATGTTTCTTGGTTATAATTAAATTTACTTCGAACATGTTGAACTCGACCAAATTACTTAGAGGTTTAGCTGTAAAACCCTTGAATACGAACAACGTCTACTTAGCAAAGAGGCAGCGAATCAAGACCTTGAGTTAAAGCAATGTCGTGCTGTCGTGCTAAATGAATAGCACTCCTCTCTGCATACTCTCTGTATACGCACAATCGATGAGTCCATAAAGCTTCGTGCCTTCACTTTACAGCCAGTGTACACAGATGAGCTGAGAAGATTCACACCTGATTATTTAGTTCAGTCGTTGTCAGCTGAACTAATTTACGAGGTGCAATAATGCGCTTCACTGAAGTTCATCAAATCGAAATGAACTGAGCACTACGTCACTGAGAAATCGAAGCACGGTAACAAATACGTCTTGAAACCTATGCAGGACAATGGGGATATTTTTAAAATCTGCTCCGTGGAAATGAACTATTTCACTTGAGGGAAAACATACGTTTTTTCTTATTTGGCAAAGTGTGAAACAACTCAATTTAGCATGATAGTTAGCAGTGAATATCTAAATCCTGATTTGAAAATAATTTGTTTCCCATATTGTGGAATTCCCTTATAACTTTACATGTTAAAATTTGAATTATAAAAATTGTATACGAGAGGGATCTTTACGGTACTAGACACACAACACAGAGTGGGGACCTTTGAGTATCTGTACAATGTTATTGTGTTGGGCGAAAAAGGCAAATTTTAGATCATGGAAATTAAACCTATGGTTGAATTACTACCTCACAGGTGTCATTTACGTGTAATATTTATTACGTCTGCCACAACCTTTTTATGCGAGTAGTTAGATTGATCTCTTGAGGGGTCAAGGAATGAAAATTGTGATATAGAAGACACACTCGGGTCTTGTGAAGCAACTGATTAATTTGTCTCTCAGAATTTAATTGTTACAGCTCGATCCTCAAATAGAACGATTTTATCTCCACAATTCAGCCAGATTCTGCAGGCTAGAGAGAGGAATTATATGAATTTGTCATTAAATTTTGGCCCTTAGTGGCCAGAAGCCATTTGCCTCTGAGTTCAGATGACTGCCGTCATTGGAATATCGAGGAGGATCGCCGTAAGTTATTTCTATGGTCTTTATTACTTCCTCACTCTTAAACTTCCTTTCTAATCTTTTTATTACTTCCCAGTCGGCAAGAATTAATTACAAAGTTGGGCAGTTTTAAGTTTTTGAACGAAAAATTATCTTTGAACACCGTTTGAGAATCCGAGCATGAATACTTCATAATAATTATTGTAAATTAATTCCAGTTTTGGATACAACGCATCAAGTTCTTCTAAATAAGCTGAAAAAATTAAAACAATAAATTTGTTGGCTAGAAAAATTTAGCATTCTACTGTAATAGATAAGAACTCAGATGTTCTTTCCCATTATTCACAGCAGCAATTTCACTTGTTTAATAGTCACGTAGTAATTGATGTGAACAAAAATAATTTAGCCTTTAAACCTTTATTACTGTTTTAGAACATGAATATGAAATTATTATTCAAATACCTGTATTGAACATTGGCAGCTTGTTTAGAGCCTATGTATCAATAAGTATTTTAAGCAGCCGACCTATAAAATTAAAAGCTCAGGCATCTCATTATCTGAAAGTAAACAACCTATTCGAATGCCGCAGGCTTTTTTTCGTGCCTTAATAACTTGAAATGTGTTCGCCTTTATTGTGTGTCTAAAATAATTTCACGTCACTGGCACCATTTGTGAAAAAATTGCAAGTTTTTTCAGGTTATCAAGTATTCCTTCGCTACAATAAATTCTGCTCTTGTGAAGGCAAATTTGTAGCAACTGAAATTAGATGTATAATTTTCAAAAAAATTATTTGCTAATTTTTAGGAAAACCGTACTGTCTTTGCTATGCATCGATTTTCGGTGCCGAGAAAAAAAACATCCAGTGTTGAGTTGATATGCTGCGTAAAAATCCAGTTTATATGTGACAATGTTTCTTTTCATCTTAATAATAAACATTTAAGAAAAATATCCTAATTATTATAAAATAATCATAAAAGTCTAAATAAATATCTCATCTCAGTTTCAATTGAATTTTTCAGTTTTTTGTACCTTTAATCAAACTGCTAACTACAGAGCAGTGTAAAGTTTTAAATTGCTGTGATATTTTTTGGTATTATAATAGAAGTTTTAGGTCAGTCAGTCATGAGTATTTTTTAGTATTTTAATAGAAGTTTTAGGTCAGTCAGTCATGGGTATTTTTTAGTCTATTAGTGGAAGTTTTAAGTCAGTTAGTCATGAGTAGTTTTTGGTATTTTAGTGGAAGTTTTAGGTCAGTTAGTCATGGGTATTTTTTGGTATATTAGTGGAAATTTTAAGTCAGTTAGTCATGAGTAGTTTTTGGTATTTTAGTGGAAGTTTTAGGTCAGTTAGTCATGAGTAGTTTTTGGTATTTTAGTGGAAGTTTTAGGTCAGTCAGTCAGATTTGCATCCTAAATAAGTTGTATTCCCTTGGAAATAAGAGCCCCTCTGGGTATTCTGAGCACATGACTTACATAAAGGTAGATGATATTAAAAATATCAACAGAGTATGATCACTTAATTCTAAATAACTTGTGGTATTCCCTTTCTTAACTTTGTCCCCTGAGTCGAAATTGATAGAAAACGCAATGAATTCAAATGAAGTCGAGTCTTTATGGCACCTACCGAAATATTTTGATCATGTTTTCCATCCCCAATCTGATTGAATTTAAATTTGTTGGATTAAAGATGCTCTGCGATTCCATTTTACGCTTCATCGTAGAGGTGCTGAAGAGAGAGAATGAAAGAGAGCGTAGGAGGATAGTGATGATTCCGAACTTCTTAAATGCAAATTGTCCTTTTGGCAGCGATCAAAATTTGACATCAGGAATAAGAACCAACATGTAACGTATGAATAATTGAACCTGAAGATCGTGTGCAAAAAATTTTATTGTAATACAAATATGAACTAATGTATCAGTAAAAAGTGTTGTAAGTAAATTGAAGACCTAATTTTTAGAAATTTTGTACCTTTAACTCTCTGTTAATGGTGTTTTCATGTGAAGTTTGACAACTTCTTCCAAGTTTTGAGTGATTTTTCAATAAAATTTGATTGTAAGATGGCATTATTGTGGAACAAAAACCTGCTAATAAGAAGAAGAATTATCTGAGAAAAATCATAATTAAAACGCTTATTTATTTTGACTTGAATTTTGATGCAATTCTGACCTTAATGATTCTTGATGTGATTCTGACCTTAGTGATCCTTGATATGATTCTGACCTTAGTGATCCTTGATGTGATTCTGACCTCAGTGATCCTTGATATGATTCTGACCTTAGTGATCCTTGATGTGATTCTGACCTCAGTGATCCTTGATATGATTCTGACCTTATTGATCCTTAATGTGATTCTGACTGTGTGTGTCTAAACAAAATAACGAAGTTAAGTATCGAGCTCTGGTGTCACATTTTCTGCAGAACTTTTATGAATTTTTTTCCATTAGCTCTTTAATCTTCAGATTCCGTGCTCGTCAGTTTTAACTGGCACCAACTATTTTTTTTCTATGACAGTGTTCGTACTCTCTTAGAGGCGACCACATGTACTCGTATTTCCGTACACATTCTTGTTCGTTATGCTTTCCTCCAGAAAAAATATGTTGTTACACTATACTCCTGAAAATCAAATGACAACCACGTGTCCTTTTCAAGACACATACATATACGTTCATTATTATTGAATTTGATCCACATTTCATATCTAATTATAATACATGAGGAAAACTGTTGGTGGGGTTAAATGTACGGGAAGTAGGTTTTTGATTTCAAATACGTGGCATTTACATTATGTTTTACCGAAATTAAACAGCGCCAAGAGTTCTAAAAAAATGTGGCCTTTACAAAGTACACAAACGATTTTTTTCTACTGTGTATGTTTGACATAAATCAGTTTCTAGATTGAAATATCGAAGAGATGAGAAAGTTTAATTAAGGTTTAATATCAGGCCATAGGCATGAATGTTTTGCTAGGCAAAGCAAAAAATGACAAATAGAACCCAATGCCCTCAAAATACGCTACCTGTTCATGGAAACTTTCTCTATTCGTAGAGAACAGCAAAGTTTCTCTTGTGTTCTCTGTCTCTTAGCAACTTATTGGCAAAAAGTCTAGGAAAAAGTTAATATGAAAATGTGTGTTTTCTCTCTGGTCTTCTCAAAAACTGGTGGAACGCGAACAGTCTTGACAAACACAACCTCGAAATAGGCATCGCTTTGCGAGAAAGAATAGCGGTTTTTGTCTAACAGGAAAAGTAAATTGAATTTGACTATGTATAAATAGCAGTACTTGTTTACGTGTACACCAGTCGATCCGAGACAATTACTACTGGAAATCTGTCTCAGGTGCTTAGATTTTCATGCATAGATTCGCAAATCTTCCATGTAAGCATTCCAGAGGCACAAAGGTAAAAAGGTCATTAGAAATAGTTCCATGTCCCCAATATATTTTTCTAGTCATTCTCTCAAAATTTCAAAATCGAAGTTAAGTTCAGGAAATCTTGTGGAGTCACGACGTGGGCAGGTCGATAAATCGACTTCATCAGTTGTGAGATCTTAGTAAAGTCTGAAGATGCAAGTCAGCGAAGAAGGTTATCGAGAGCCAGGAGATCAAAATCGAGATCCCAGAGATCTCCCTAAATCGGGAGATCAATTTAGAGGATCGGAGTTGAGAAGTGTTGGTGGTATGGGAACTTAAAATATTCCAATTCTTTTTCTTACTAAATTACGTTTTCGGATTTTCAGGAATATTGAATATTGGGATGAAGTACGTGCATCTCAAACAATGGAGTTCTTATCATGATCTATCAGTGTTTTTTCATGAAGGAAAGTGTAGCGTTCGTTTAAAGTATGTAATGCCGTTCACACTTGTGAATCATTTCACATGAGTTTTCAGAGACATACGAAGGCAATTCATTGCAACTTTTTTTCAAGAGACAACTGCTATTACGCAAAAAATAAGAGAACTTCTTGATACTTTTTACTGGGCTTTACTTTATATAATTCGATTTCTTTTAGTTTTTATGGCGGGATCAAAATACTAGAATTTCAAAAGATTTTTATGCTGAATGGTGGGTAAGTTGTTCCTTACTATATATTCATCTACAAATTATACATTTAGTTCTTTTTATGGGTAAGACACTCAGCAATGATAAATAACATCTTAAAAGGAGAAAAAAGTCTTCTGAAGCAAATTTAGTGTTCAGTTGTGAAATGCTTATAGTGACTGTTTTTGGATTTATAACTAATTCAATCTAATTTTCGATGAGCATATTTTTTTCACCAACTTCGCATGAATTTTAAGAAAAGGAGATAAAAATGGCGAGAGTTAAAGAATTCTGTTTCAATTGTGTAGATCCATTTAGAACAGAAGAGTTAAAAAGTCTTTCCGTTTTGTGTGTATCATTATGGCGAACACGCAAGGGTTAACGGGATAAGCAATTATTTCTAAAACAAACTGTCCTTAAAGACTCTTTTTGTAATTATGTAATGAACAGCGTACCAAATTACTTTCTTACATGCAGAGATGCACCCAAGACAAGCCTGATGACGCATGCATCAGGGGAACCCTCGTTCCTAGCTGACACTTAGGCACCGACATGCCAGAGCTCTTCTAGCAAACTAGTGTAGAATAGCCTGGCAGCTCTAGCTAGGATGAGCTATGCAGGATAATGAGCTTCATTATCGCTTGCTCTCTTACATCTGTACTTCGAAAACAGAAAAAGAATGCTGGGAAGCAAGCCCTACGCCTAGTCTAAGCCAAATTCAAGTCTAGCTTAAAATTTATCTCAGCTTCCATGTACAGGGTGGCGCATAAGTAACGCACCCTTTTAAAAAATTAATAATAAATAAACTATGAAAGGTATAACGATGGGGATAATTGCAAACGATAGAGGAACTCTTAAAGTTTATTTACATGTCGTATACTGTCTACAGATACCCAGTGTATATTGCGGTAATACTTCATTTATTATTAATTTTTTAAAAGCGTGCGTTACTTATGTGCCATCCTGTATAACTGGTTTTTAGCATATTTTAACCAAAAACAGTTAGTGTATTATTTACGCTTACTCGGGCACCCTTAACACCCTATACATAATCATGCTTTATAGCTCTTCCACAACACCTGCCATTCGACACAAGATATAAACAGTCAGTCTCACGCAAACCTCTCACTTTCACGTTGAACACATGCACTTTAAAATCTCTTTCAATTACAACCTTTCCTGGTATTTCTTACCCATTCATGTACCGCTTTTAACGAAGAATAATTAAAAAACAACTATAAATTATAAAATAACAATGACAAATTGTATTCCTTCAGAAATTCAACAGAGCGAAATCTGTATGTATGATGAGTCAGTTCAAATATTTGGATTTTTTGTGAGCAAAATAAATCCTAGTTTCCGTATGTCGGTCGACCAAATAATGTAGTATCTCAAATGTGCGTACAGTATATGAACAGTATATGCATTTACAGTATTAGTGAAGCACCAGACCTATATACAGAACATTGATATTTTCTAAGAAAAATTCCAATTGTACCACCAATGATTATTCATATTTAATTATTGTTCAATAGAGTCGAAAATATAGTTCAATTATCACCTCCAAACCAAATCATTTTAAACGAATAATTTTGCAAAATTCTACAGCGTGCAGTTAAAAATAATTGCCAGTGTTAGAGCGAATCGAAATCAAGAAAATTTGTCACTTGAATGTACAGTTCATATAACGACAGGCTAATGGTTTCTCCGTTAAAAAATACATGAAAAATTGGTGCTCAGAATACACAAACCTTCAAAAATACTTATGAATGACTGTTTAGTTATCCAAAAAAATATTGAACTATTTAATTAATGAAGAAATGACATAATATTTAGAACGCCAAAAAACAGACAAAGTACATCAGTGTAAAACGATAGGAAGTCTGCCAGAATTTCCTTACTCTCAAGCCTTAATTCTAGCGGCCTCTTCTGTCATCGTAGCCAATATCAAGTGTCGTCTGATTTGTTAACACGATGTTAAAGGAACAGATAACCAGGTTTTTTCTAAGCAAGTTGAAATTGTCCCTAGAGTGATAACCAAAAAATTCACCCGAAGTTGTCAAACACAGAGAAGTTTTAATTGGACAATCTAAGTTTGTGGTAGGTAGGAAAAGCCAGCCTACCTTCTAATTAAAACCACGTAAAAGTTTCTTCTGTTGAATGATTGATTCAGAAATTGCTGCTTTCTTCACCTGATGGGAGCTAAAAACTAAGCGGCTGCAATTGCATTTCTCAGAATTTCGACACAATATTGTCCAATATTTTTATGAAGACTACAGCAAGTTCACTAATGTAGTTGGTAAATAGGTATTGTATGATAACAACACTGACATCTTTCCATCACACCAGATTTATGTAATTATCAAAACTCGTTGCATCAATAACTTAAAGTTCGTTAGATGTGCAAGGAAATTTTCACTCGGATAAGTAGGAAGAAAATTCATTTAAAATGGGAGTTGAAGTAGCATTCATAAATATGCCTCAATTAGGAAATTCTTCATTGGAGCGAGAAGGCTGCCCATTTAAATAAGAGAAATCTCGCTCTGACATGATCCCTTCATTTGGAAGGAGACGGAGATTGTTAAAATTTCAAGCGTTCGTTGACTATTTGATCTGTATAAGAGCAGTTCGGTCACGAATGTACGTGTCATTCATATTACTGGCATCAGTGCACACTCAACAGTTTCCTTATTCATGGTAGCTGCAGCTGTTCTTGATAAGAGTCCTGTAGATAACAGTATCTTTTACTATGTCGAACTTTTCACTGTTGAATTAAGTGTTGAAATTATCCCACTCATTGAAGGAAAAAGAAATTGTTCAGCATTCATAATTCAAATCCTTCTAGAGCTTTGCTGGTTTTTTTTGTGTAGATTTTTCATTAAATTTTATATTTCATGATTCTAAAAAGTAGGAATAAGTGGTCTCTATTTTTGCTATAGAGTAGCCATTATCCTCCAAAATGAACATAGAGATTTATAATATTTTTTCTCGATCTTAAGGCACCTCAAAATAGAAGCAACCATTAAAAAAATAAAATTAAAATAAGCAGGTCTAACCTGCCATTTCAAGGACTTTGACACCCATTCATAAATTTAATTTTTAACCAACTTTTTCTACGGTTTTAGTCTTTCCCCAAATTCAGGAAATGAGAAGCTTCCTGGAATCTCCGGAGAAATAGCTGCGTAAGAAATTGAATAATCAGAGACGCAGTCAAGAAAAAACGCTGCAGTTTGCAGTCACGGAGCTCCTACGGCTACTTGAAACTAAGAGAAGCTGTGTTCGACACCGTTCTTCTTAACTAATGAGATGTTATTTTAATGGCTAACTTTCGTAGTTAAGTTGTCTTAAAGTAATGTGCCGCTACGATTAATAAAGTTTATATCCTCGCTTACCTCGCAAAATGTTCGCTTTTTTGAAGAAATTTTCGCGAACCACTTTCCATTTAGGGAAAATAACTAAACGACTTTCCTCTTCCTCCTCTTTATTGTGACTGCACCTGTGTAGTTGAACGTGATATTCAAGTGTGAGTGAAAACAATGAGGCCAATCTACATAGAACCTAATTTTGCTCGTAATGAACTGATATCGTTGACGAGTAAACAGGAAAATTCTGCATTGATATCAGAGAAGTAAAAAATGATGGGCCTTGAAAAACGTTTTGGTGGTCTGCGGATGTCAAAATGAACACTGCAAAACTGCAGTTGCAGTATTTTAATCTAGCTCGGCATTAGCATCTTGTTGCTGGGCTGGCTTTGTTCAGAGAAATTTATGCCATAATAGAGAATATTCATGGCAGCCACGAGAATGAATTTCCGTTTTTTCAAAGCTGCAGCAGCTTTTGCTCACAATACTCAAATATCACAAACGTATATCACATAGCGCTTCAAAACACTATTTAGTACAATAGAGAAATACGGCTATTAAAACATCATTTATAATGGATAGTAAACTAAATCTTTTAGTTAGTGTTAAGTGAAATGATTGAGGGTTGTTAAATTGATAGTATGCTGAGACATTCGAAGACCTAAACACTCATTGTTTGTCTGAAAAAGGAAATCCAAAAACGAACTTAAAATTGAATGTTACAAAAATGTTTTCGCAAAACCTTAAAACTGATTAAAATATTTATTCGTAATTGTTGGAACTACATCCAGCAATTCTCTGAGAAATTCTTCGTCTTAATTGTTGGAAACAATGATTTTAATTTTGCTCTCTTACTGTAAACAAGATTTTCAGCACAATCATAGGGGAATGAAACACTAAAACTTATATAAGTAGTACAAATTATATAACATATCGCTATTTGTAGCAAAATTTTAAGTTGTTTTCGTAGAATCTTCGTCCAGTTCTGAAAGTTTGTCTTGAAAGTTCGTGTTAACAGAACTGTTCATAACTCAATATTGTTACAGAATCAGAGACAAAATGTTCACATACAATGGGCAAAAATATATATTTTTTGTACTGTTCGTTTCTTTTTTTGGTTGAGGGAGTAAAAATTCATCAGTTACGCAAGTAACATCTACCTGATCTTATAAAACACAGTATGTTCGCACGATGATTTAAATTATTACTTCTTCATTAAAGCCAATCATCAAATCCTCACACAATCATAATCTCAACTTACAAAAACCGTTGCTGTAAACATTATTTATCAATTAAATTTCTCACGAATAAAACGACTAACATTTGATTTCACCATGCTTCGATGACATTTCTGATAGCATTAGAAAAGTTTATACGGTTTTCTTTGTCTCGTACTATTTTATTTTACCTACCAAGGATTTTTTTCATGCTCGTTTATCTTTAGCCAAATACTTTAGTTAGCAGAGTAATGCTAACCACGGATTTCTTTTCTTGCTCGTTTATCTTTAGCCAAATACTTTAGTTAGCAGAGTAATGCTAACCACGGATTTCTTTTCTTGCTCGTTTATCTTTAGCCAAATACTTTACTTAGCAGAGTAATGCTAACCACGGATTTCTTTTCTTGCTCGTTTATCTTTAGCCAAATACTTTACTTAGCAGAGTAATTTTTCGGTTTTCATTCTCGCTGACTCGATGTCAGTTCCTTACCTCAGATACAAAACTATTTTTCTGACCCGTCTAAAAATATCTGATAAGTGTTCAGCATATTGTTTTCTTTGCCGATAAAAAATACGTGAAAGGTCCGACACAGATGACGTCTTTTCCAGAATTTATGGAAAATATAATACACCTTTGTTCTGGGCTTTCTTGGCAGCACTGTTCTTTTTATAACCACAGCTATTCTGTATTTTTACTTTATTACTTTATCCTTGATAAATATTTTATGATCTAGCCCAGAATAATTACCTATATTTGGAACCTGAGAAATCCTGTGGTCCGTAATGCAATGATGTTTAAATTTATACATGATATTCAAAGGAGCAAAAGAAATGTTTGTCAATCGTTCACAAAACTGCATACCTTGGATAAAATAAAACTTTTTTATGGGGTATTAAAATCTCTTACATGTTGTCATGAATCTAACGAGAGTTCATTCCGTAAATATTACTTCACAGACTGAGGATTTTTTTGAATATCAATAACAAAAAAATCATCAAACGCTAGGTCTAAGTTAACCAACTGTTACCAACATAAAGTTGCCAGTAATATTTAGTAGCGATAATCTTCCTTTTTGTGTCAGATGATCAAGTGAAATTATGTATTTTATTATTTTTTCATTGCAACTGAGTTAGCCATGTTCAAAGTAAATGAAATGTGAAATAACAATACCGTAGAGTTGTGCTTAATTTGTCTCGAACGTTGCTTCCAGTTTGCCTATACAATCAGTCTTGTTCTGATAGGTCCTGAGTAAGATCGTTTCAAGAAAAAACATGGGAGGTGGAGGAGCCTGATAATATAATAAACGTTTCTGTTTATTTTTAAAGAAATCTGAGCTTTTATACTGTACATTCTATGCTATAAAATCAATTTGGTTCCCTACTTGTATGGGTTCGTATTCGTGTGGTATTAAAACCTTTTAACGTAAAATTTAGAGCGTACGTCTAAAATGCATTCGAGAACCGTAACAAATTTAAGCATTTTGACATTTACCGATCTTCATTAGGAAACTTAATGCTTTTTAATTATGTGAATGACGCATTAATGTCTCCTAGGCGAATAATTAACGCACAGGTTAGCAGCCACACAAACACCGGTGTTCGCTCGGTCAGGCATTAAATTTTTATCTGGGATGAGTTTTAAGGTGAGAATAAATTTAAGATAAAAAAATTAGTTTAAAAATTAATTTTCAGTTTATGCGTATATAATTTGTTTATAAAAATGTTTGTTTCTAGCATGTAACAGAAAATTGTACACATTTTCAGAAAAACAATCACGAATTAATACATGCTGTTTTCTTTTAGTTTAATAGAATCACTTTTAACAGAAATGTACTAGCAGGAAAGATAAATAAATTCATGTTATTGTGTGTGTAAGCTTGAGTTTTGGTCACATTTTATCTGCTGAAAGAATGGAATAAATCAAATAGTATAAAGCAATAGAAAAAGTCTTTTGGCTTTGAAGTTTGGTTGCTACCTAAATCTCTTCAGTGCCAATGTAAGTTATTGATTCCACAAACAACTAATACCAACTGTAAGAGTCTAAAATAATTTTCATACACAATTAACATTTTTACGAATGTTTGCTGTTGGTAAATAAATCCCAAGATTTCAAGCTATTGGAATCTTTTTGATTGATGGTCCATATGACCAACATAGAGAAAACTATCCTAAATAAAAATAACTGATATTTATTTAGTAACACTTAGTAAACCGTTTGTTGTTTCTAGTTTCTACCTCCGCTGTATGTATAGGAGTAATTAAAGGAATATAATTTATAATGAGAAAATTAAACGAACACCGAGACGTGTGTAAATTTCTATTGGCGTTATGTTAGTTCCCGTGAAAATAGGCAAATTCCCTGTCAGTCATTTCGATTCTCTCATCATACGATGTAAAACAGGGCTTTGGGCTCATGAGTTCGATATCCCAGTGTATTTACGAGCTACTAATTGAAAACATTTTATGTATCAAGTAACGTTTCATAGAGTTAGATTCCTTTCACAATTTTCAAGCAGGAAATAAATATAGTTCATTTAAAAAAATTAGGTCAATTACTTCCAAAATTATTGAACTAAACACGCGTCCTTGAGTTTAATGAAAGAAATTTCATGTAATATATTAGCTTATATGAATCGAGTAATTTTCAGAACGAAGCTTCATGTCATTAACTAGGCCTAGACAAGGTGTGAAAACCTGTTAATTATTCAGGTAATTAATTTCTCCTTCTTTGCCCTAAATTAAAT
>VCRD01000028.1:504865-632020 GCA_006783055.1 Trinorchestia longiramus
AGCGTGGGAACCTGGAAAGCATAAGAGCCTGGGGAAAGGATGGGAGACTGGGGGAAGCGTGGGAGTCTGGGAAAAACGTAGGAGCCTGGGTGAGAAGTGGAAGCCTGGGTGAGAAGTGGAAGCCTGGGTGAAGCGTGGGAACCTGGAAAGCATAAGAGCCTGGGGAAAGGATGGGAGACTGGGGGAAGCGTGGGAGTCTGGGAAAAACGTAGGAGCCTGGGTGTAGCGTGAGAGCCACACATCTGATATTTCAGTTCATGGAATAAATCAAAAAATTTTACTAGTCTCGCTAAATTTATTTTACGTTGTGTGACGGATAATTCTCAAAAAATTATCAAGTTCAATTAAATAAAACGAAAACATAAATGTTATGACATGAGGTAATGAGCAAGCTCTTGTAGTGCAATTACATCTTTTCACAATGTTGTTCTTCAATTTCTATTTGACCTCCAGACAGCACACCCGGAAATTTAGTCAAAATCAAAAGTACGGCCGCACATGTCCATCTGAATTCCATATATCATATTTATCGAATGCTAGCATTCTTTATATTAGTGTTAACGAGTACTTAAATATTAGTAGTAACGACTCCCTATAGATTAGCATTGACAAGTACTTATGATACTCGACAAAATAAAATTCGAAAACGCTGCAAAAAATGCATTTCACTTCCACACATTCACGTTCCGAAATTTCCTTCTCCTCAAACCTATTCTTCTTTCCAATACATAGAATAATTTCTATGCCAATCTTTTCTGTAAAAAAGACACTTTCAACATAATACCATTGGAAGCATTAAATAGCCAAATTTACCAGTTTTAAATGATCAAGACACATTCACGAAATACTTGGTGTGTAAATATGTACGGGCAAGCCATGCAATTTTTGCGAGTTAATTATATTCAAGCCATTGATCAACCTCTGAACAAAGTTGTACAAGAACTGAAAATCTTTCGTCCCTGCAGTAACTGAACTATCGTTGATGATGACCCTCAATAAAACGATCATAATCCAATAATAATCTAAACATGCATGAGAAATAGGGCTTATATTTTGAGATAAGCAAATCAAATGAAATCTTTAATGTTAATGCTCCTACTTATATTTTTTATAAAAACTTTGCAATCATATTCAAAAAGTGGCACTTGCGAAAATTCCATACATTGGAATCAAATAAGCACTCGTTTTGTATTCATTTATTTCTTAAATAATGATCATGCGCTGAAAATTTTGTTCTCATCATTCTCGTAAATATGTACGATAATTTAAGACATTATTTGTCTCCAAAATTCATCCAAAATGTATGTCAAACGTTCAATATCTAAAGCTCTAGGGTAAAAAACATGATGCGTTATTGAAACATATTTTACAAGTTCAAAATCATGCAACTGTTGCGTTTTATATCCATTAATTACCTACTCAGATCTATTTCCCATCCAACAAAAACTTCTTGGCAAATGTTTCACTGAATTTAGAAAAAATCATTAGAAAAAAATTGAGTTCAATTTTCTACTGCATGAACTTTTATTCTATGCGTCGTACATTTAAGGAAACTCAATGCAAACAACAGACAGGACAGGAAAAAAATTGCATGCTTTAAAACTGATATGCGCTCAAAACCATGGGATCATTTATACATTAGCATTTCTAGTTAAAATTCACACAGCGAACGAAATATTTAGCATAGCAATGTTCTTGAACCTCAGAGGCGAGTTCTGTACGCACTAAGCGCCCAGCTCTGTGTTCTCAATGTCCTTTTTGGTGCAAAACTTGTGCCTTAAACAAACAAAGGTCCAAAAACTTTCCCTTGCAATCCTGTCTCTCGATCCGCTGCTGAAATTCCAGCCAAAATATGAAGCCCGCGTCTGTGATGTTGTACAGAGTTGTCGACACTCTTGGATAAAATGTTGCGGAGAAGGAACTGGGACAATGAAAAAATGTCGCTGATGAGAGTATTTTCCGAGAACATGTTGTAGAATTTTAAAAATTATTCTTAATGTTCATTTGATACACTTAGAAAAATTCTACAGCATCTAGTTTTCAGGTGTGAATGCTGAAATTTAAATTTTCGCTTATACTGTAAAGCTAAGTAGCTGTTGAAACTGTTTTCTAGTAAAAATACTTCATATAAACTATTCCAAACAATTATTATGAATAGTTATTTTACGCATCGTATAAATAATTAGAGAAATAAAAAAAAATTTCACAACTTACGTGCACATTTTCCTTCTTTTTATAATGATGTAATTTATCTTCAAATTTACAGTACATTGAAACTCGAAGTTAACAAATATCCTAAGAATTATTATGCAAATTAAATTGAAGATTGTGTAAAAGTTTCTGATAAAATATACAACAATATTTTCACTTGACAACAGCTGTGTGTCAGATATTTTTCGTAAAAATATTATAAGAGAAACAGTCCTCCTTAGAGATCAATATCAAACTAATGCGACCAGATTAAGGTGTTTCATATATCAATGGGAGTATATGTAAATAGGTCTACTACTGAAAACTACTCGATTTCACGTGTACAAAACTGAACAATCGTAGGTCAAAAAAGAAAGGACGGAAAGCAATCTCTTTCAAGAACGTTCAAGAGCGCAGAAAGTTTGGGCTTTACTGCTGCACTGGCGGCGGCTGACCGTATTTTTAGACGCACGTTAAGACTTCGTGTCCAGAATAAACAAACTTCAAGGGAGTAAAGTTGTGGCTGCATCGTGCACGCTCGTACTCACAGCACAGGTCGTGCGCTGCACAAATTTGAATCTCATATGAAGTTTGCGTTTCGCTGGCGGAGCTTTCAACAGTCGAGTTTAAGAAACATATCACGATATTGTTTTGTGCTTGTGCTCACTTAGCCTCCTATAAAGTAATGGAATGAGAATTTAAGCAAGAAGTTTAACATTTAGTCACTGAAAAGTGTTTGTAGAAATTTCACGAAAAAGTTCTCACCAATGTGCAGTCACCAAAAATAGAACCCCAGTGAAAAAGTTACTGAAATGAATTTAAAATTTTGCCTACGAACCAGAGTTAGGTAATCAGGTAGATAGCATGAAACTTGGATAACAACCCAAGAATAGGCCAAACGGCTCCTTTTTATTGCCTTATTCTATTCTATAAATATAATGAAGTCAGTCACACTTAACAAATTTCAGTACCCTGATCACAATATACGAAGGGTTAGATCGCTGTCTGAGATTCTGCTGAAAAAATTCGTATTTTTGGTCAACAAAGTGAAAAATTTGGCCAGTTTACCGAAACGAAAAGAAAAATATATTTATTCACAGTAATTGCAGGTAATGTATTACAATTTTCATTACCATTTTTCTGTCATAACTTTCAAACTCTTCAATGTTTTTATTTTGACCATTGTAATTGGCGTTATTGTAATCATCGTTAAGCTCTTTGATACAGTTAAATGAATAAACGATGCTGTACCTGCTTCGGCGGTACATATACTAAAATTGGAACGATACAGAGAAGATTAGCATGGCCCCTGCGCAAGGATGACACGCAAAATCGTGAAGCGTTCCACATTTTTTATCACCAGCTTGGTCGACTGGTGAGCGAATCTGCTTGCGAGCGGGAAGACCCGGGTTCGAATCTCGCTGCCGACATGGTTGACGCATCTAGAAATACGGCATGGGACTTGGGTAAAACAATCGAATAATTATCGAAGTAATTATCCGACTCAAGAATGGACCAGAAGGTTCGTTCCTATATCCTCATTCTATTCTATTCTATTCTAATACTGAAATCCTATTTTTTCAAGTGACAATTGTCTTGATTTCTGTCTAAAAAAATTTATCTGTGTTTGTTTCTAAGTATGACTTGCTACAATAGAAATTATTTTCAATTAACTTATAATGCCTTAATGCAGACTCAATTTTTCAGAACTGTTAGCAGTCTCATATTGATGAGAAATTAACAAAAAACATTCATTTTCAATTAAGCTATTAAAGTTCATAATCGTAAACGCTTTCTCACTATGAGTTATTTCGAAATGTAGCTGTTCTTCTCTAACTTTTTGGATTTCACAGAGTGGTGTATAACATCAAAAAAAGAAGCTGCATTGTCGTAACTATCATGTGTTACCTTGAGAGATGTTCTGAGAATAGTTTGAAGATGTTTAATGACTATTTCTTCATGCACTGAATTATAAAAACACGTTTTGCATGTTTACCATTATTTATATTCTCAAAATTTTCATCCTAGCAGCATCGTAATTTTCAATCAATTCGTTCAAAGATTGGACTCAGGCTGGCGGTGCTATTCTAGTTAGGAACTTTAACCACCAAAGCATCTAAATTCAACACTGAATGAACATTGAGTAATCTAAAGTATTTTTATTATGTTATATTTATTTAAAATGGCAGTTAATTACCTATTCATAATTATGATGACAGTTACTCCAACTGATGATATTTTTTTTACCTAGACCTTCCTAGGCCGAAATTCTTTTTCAGAATTATTCTTTTTAGTTTAGCGCAGCTTTGAAACTATTCTCTGAGTATCCTGTTTGGATAAAAGTCATTGGCGTTTTATTTCCCTACTCTCAAATCGGTCAACCGACTTTACAACAAGCTTGAACTGCTTAGAAACATTCATATTCTTTCCTCAAAGTGACTAACTGTATATTATTATGACTTCTAACTATAAAAAAGTGGTTTATTATTTCTAATTTATGATTTATGGAAAAATGGTCGCACAAATCTACAGTTTCAGTAGATTTCAGTAGATTAAAACGTACAAGCGCCTGGAATCGTAGAATTATTATTGAATGTCTTCTAACATTTTAGAAAATCTATTTATGTGCTACAAAAACTTTAGAAGCAACTTTTATACACTTTTCCATATATTCATCAAAGTTTTCAGTGATATTTAACATTTCACACTGTTGAGCACAGTCACTAAAACAGCCCCACTGCAACAGCATTGTAAATACAACAATATCACAGAGAGTGTTCGACCGAGAAAACATGTTCCCCATACTTGTATTTTGCTCTAACGTTAGTTTATTTATTATGCTACGTTACGTTCGCTGTGTCCAGAAGCCGCTAATTGGATGCTTGTCAGCTGCGAAAAGGCATGACGGAATAGCCATTTCGTAAGACTCGAACATCTGCATCATAACATCAGTGAACAAGAAACTCAGAGCTACCTCTACTCTCCCTAATGTCGTAATTTCCATGGCTGGATTAAAGGAGTCATTAAGGTTCATCATGCATAACTATCAGCAGTTGTGCTCTCATGAATGGTCGTCATTGTTCTTGTAAAGCTTCCTTTCATGGACGGGAGTCAAATTATGTCAGTTGTTTGACGACCAAATTATTGTCAATGCGTATTGTAATTCAGCTCTTGGTTGTTGCGTGACATTAGCTTGTTACGGGAATTTATAAATCAAAGCTTAATTTAAAAAACGAGTGTTGAAAATACTATACGTTTGAATTAAATTAACAAACTTGAGCATTTTCCATGGGTAAATTTTTGTCGAAGTATTCTTGTAGCCTATTTGTCTACTTGGTCGATTTCTGAGAATTTTTCACCGCATGATGAAAAAACGAATAACTTAAGGACCATGAGGGTTAATTACAATCTCTTCTAAGTTCCTGAACTCTAAATTCAGTGCTGACAATGAGATACAAAATTCTAGAATAAATCGTATCTTCTAAACTAAAAGCTATTAAAGAGAGCAATACGTAACTCAAGATAAAATTGATAAAAATTATGTAAAACCACACCGCTTTCATACTGACTCGTACGGAGCAGCGTATTCACATGCACATACACACATACAACTGTACGTGCACGCACACAGATACACATGCATACACATGCACTCACATACAACTTCACAAACATGCACACATATACGCATTCCCATACACATGCACGCATACAACTTCACATACACACGCGCACATACACATTCACATGCACGCACACACATCAAAATGCACCAATTACGTGGTGACACCAGAAACAGTTTGATGAACCTAAAAAGTTTTTCTTTTTGAGGTCTATGAAAGAAAAATGACTCGAAAATACTTGATCAAGGTTCATGAATTGCTTTAACAAATCCAATCATCCCAGGAATTTTGCTAATTGTACAATACTAAAAAAAATTATGCACGTAACTGAATCAAAGAGTTTTTTATCTTCTCATATAAACCAAACCTGAATAACGATTTGAAGCCGATATTATTAGCAATATTTTTGTTGGATTACGATCCCCCAGTAAATTTATTAATAACTTCATACGTAACGTCTTTGTTCGCCAGCGTTTGCAAGAAACTAGAATAATAAAATTACCTCAATTTCTATGCAGTCAGCTTTTAAAAGACGTACTGTTTTAAGAAATAATAAATAAGACCTACTCACCCATTATAGCGACACGAAGCAATTTAAATAAAAACAGCGGAAAAAAGGTTTTCTTAATTAACGTTATTACTCTCGACTTAATACAAAACTCGACAAATTTTCAAAAAAGTAAATCTGATTAATTGCAACCATGACATCAAAATAAATTGGGATGAATTCTCAGGTATTGGTGCACTCAATATTACTATAAAAACGCTAACGAACAATATTATTCATTTAAGATTTATTGTTAATTCTTATCTCTACGTATAATAAAATCCAATGTGCTTATGTATTTATGTTTTGTGTCCCACTTCTTCACATTAATTATATATCCTGCCTGCATAGCAACCATATCAAATTTATCGAACTTTTTGTGTCCCTTGAATGCTGATTTAGATAGGGGAAATTAATTGGAAACAAGGCATTACTAAGGCGCTGAAATAAAGTGTTTATCTTAGGCTGAGTATTGAATTCTCAATGGAATGGGTATACATGTATTGTAAGTTTGTATTGTGAATACCAAAGACACATGATTACTATAAAATACGTTAATTTTCGTTATTAGTCTTCTTCCCTTTCAATGTGGAAACTCCTTCGCAAAGCCCGCGTCCACTGGCAAATCAAACGGAAAAATTCAGTAAAAAACAAGTGAATTTTTTCACGTCTGGGTCAACTAATCAACACTATACAGGGTGTCCACAAAAATGTATCCACAGACTGATATATGTATATATGATACCGGAACCCGGTTTATCTTTATTAAGCTGCATTTTAAAGGTATAAAACCAAAAGAAAGAAATCAGAATTAAACGTACATATGATTCCGGTATCATATATACATACATCAGCTAGTGGATACGTTTGTTGTGGACACCTTGTATAATAAAACGCCAGGTGACTCAAATGAATAAATTTATACATATTTTTGTGTGTAATTTCTCCTACGTTTTTACAATGGGAGTCTCCCTTAAACACTAGTAATTAAATCAGTAGACTTTCAGGTAAATAGATTCTCAACCGATGGAGGTAAATCCTTAGACTTTCTGATTAGGTCTGAGAATCTGTTGCTTTAAGTTCTTCCTTCAAATGCATGATATTAAAACCCGGTTTTTTTGACTGGCATACACAGTAGTTTAGTATAATTCAACATTGCAAGACTCAAATATTTTCTTTTATCAAACACTTTCCCCTTTAGATTGGTTCTCAGACGTAACTGTCGATTACATTTAATAAATTTTAACTTTTCATCGCATGAACACATGCAATTTCATAATTCTGAAGAACACTTGTCAACTTAAGCTTTCGAATAATTTGTCTCAAATTTTAAAGTCTATGATTCCTGAATTAAAAATCATTTTAATCGTTGCTTCAGTACAGAATTACGTCTGTATATTAGCCGTCTTTTTCATTTTGATTGAATTATTACTAATCTCGAGGAGTGTCAATAAATTTCTGATGAATAAGTCTAAAAAAGTACTGAAAATAAGCGAAATTAATGAGCTTGTGTGCATGTCATTTCATTTTTTTCTTTGCACAGTTAGCTTTTAATTGATGTTTAATTGACAATTGAAACAAATTCAACTGAAAATCTTTGATCTAGAAAAATATCTATCAGAGTCTTTGAGACTTCATTTTATGAAAATGGCCAAAAAAATAAAGGAATGTTGGAGACAAAAATTTTTAAATAGTCGTACATGTATCATGCAAATGCTGCAAAATAAAAAATTTTGCACATGAACACATGAAAGGCGAGAAGATGGCAGACTCAGGGGAATTTTTTCCCCCAGGGGAATTTTTGTTATTGATCACCTGAAATTAATTCAATGCCATCAGTATTTTTTGATTGGAGAGCAGAAAAGACAATTGTTTATTATAAAACTAAAATTTAGGTAAACTGCTGGGAAAAAGTAAAAGTCTTCATTAGTAATGGTTCACGTAGTTCTATGTTCAAAATCATAAATTATAAATCTACACATAAAAATACAAGAATAATTCAACGAGTCTTCCAACCCTTACGATCTCCATGTCCACCTGATCACAATACAGAGATCTGACAGTAGACAAACAAGCATGTATCCTGAAGCAAGTGTGTGTCCTAAAGCAAGTGTGTATCCTGAAACAAGTGTGTATCCTGAAGCAAGCATGTATCCTGAAGTAAGTGTGTATCCTGAAGTAAGTGTGTATCCTGAAGTAAACATGTATCATGAAGCAAGTGTGTATCCTGAACTAAGCATGTATCATGAAGCAAGTGTGTATCCTGAAGTAAGCATGTATCCTGAAGCAAGCATGTATCCTGAAACAAGTGTGTATCCTGAAGTAAGCATGTCTCCTGAAGCAATTGTGTATCCTGAAGTAAGCATATATCCTGGAGCCAGCATGTATCCTGAAGTAAGCATGTATCATGAAGCAAGTGTGTATCCTGAAGTAAACATGTATCATGAAGCAAGTGTGTATCCTGAAGTACGCATGTATCATGAAGAAAGTATGTATCCTGAAGTAAGCATATATCATGGAGCCAGCATGTCTCCTGTAGCCAGCATGTATCCTGAAGCCAGCATGTATCCTGCAGCCAGCATGTATCCTGAAGCGACCATGTATTCTAAAATGTAAAAAAATAATATCGTACAAAATATGAACGAAAAATATTCGTAAACTACAATGGACACAACACAATTATTTTACGAGCATTTTTCGCTCAATGGATCTTCGTGTTGTGTTTGGTCTTCATTTAGTTGGTTAGATTTCCTTCGTTTACATCTCGCTTGAAATGAAGGACTGTTATATTAGTGAAATTAAGCCCTAATCTACACCTCCAATTAGTTAGTTTCAACATTAACCATCTTCAATTGTCTGTTAAATATTAGTTAGTCTTAACACTAATTGCACCATCAACTGTCTGTTGAATATTAATTTTTGTCTCAACATTAACCGCATCATCGACTGCCTGTTAAATATTAATTAGTGTCAACATTAACAGCATCGTCAACTGTCTGTTAAATATTAATTTTTGTCTCAACATTAACTGCATCATCAACTGCCTGGTAAATATTACTTAGTCTTAATATTAACTGCATCATCAACTGTCTGGTAAATATAAATTAGTCTCAATATTAAATGCGTTATCAATTAACTATCCTAAACTTCATTAACGAATTTTTAGTTTCCATTGAAATTATTTTTCCCCACATTCATTTGAAATATTTTTTGCTCTTTATGCTTCACAATGCATTTTTCTTCTCAGATACAAATCTTAAAAACAAAACAGTCTGTTATTTTAGTACTGAAAATTTACGACTAAAACATTTAAAACTCTGCACATATGTTCGATGCTCACCGTTTTTGAGTTTGATTTTAATACACGATCCAGGTTGAAAAGACATTTCTTGCAGCCCTCCTTAGATTCATCGGGAAGATTGAGTGAAGGCATCACAACTTTTGAGAGATTTATTCCCAAAGTTTTGTTCTAAATGGGAATTGAAGTTTGATGCACTCACAATATTTTACTCGCTCTGCTGACAGAAACTTGTGGACTGGTTTTAAGATTTTCTTCAGTAGAGACTCTATACCTCATCTTAGGCGCCTTTATCCAGTTTCAAAACTGTAAATACGTTTTATTGACGATCGGGATATTTCTGAAGATTCATGCAAAGGCCTTGTATACAATTTCATTTACTTAGATTCACGCATTAACGTTCTGAGCAAGGGAAGTGTTAGAACATTATGTAGTTCTAAAATCATAGCACAGCTTACATAGAATTCACGCTGGAGAGATGTGCTCACTGGCAGACTTTAAATTCTGATGTCAACTGAAATTCAATTTGACATTTCTACTTTTCTTAGTTAAGCTCTTGATGTAAACACGACTTGCTTACTTGAAATTGCTTTAAGATTATGGAAGACATGAGCTGGTATTCGGACTATAATGCCAAATTGTGCTGAATTCAGTCAGTTTATTTTTCTTGTAAAGGGATTTTTATCTATACAGACTCATAGATGTGTTTCTAGTTTAGTAATATGTAGAAGTGGGCGCGTCTTTTAATATTACCATCAATTGAAGATGGAATCTCTTTCTACCGTGGTTTATATTCAACGCCGTAAAATATGGCCAAGAAATTTGACGCCGATTCTTTTCCATCCGTATGCACTTTCCTGACGAAAATTTCTGTCTACTTTCTAGAGGAATACCTGAGTCAAAAGATCTCTGTCCTATGTAGAAAATTTTGGAAAGCGATCCAACATTCCTTGCACTAACTGCCGTTATTTCCACGCAGCTATACATTGCACGACCGAGAGTTGAGGTGCATTTGTTTTACAGTGTGTGTTGTTACGTGGCCTGTGTGTTAATAAATGAACTTGGCGATGAACTAAACTTCAATTTAGTTGTGACTATTTACTTGATGTTATTGTCTATTTTCTCTGTTGTTTGTTGACTTGATTTGCTTTCTGTTCATCTTTCACCAAATTCTGCTTAGCTTGACATGCAGAAGTGCATACAATAATTAAACGAGTGTTTTTGTATTCACGTCGAAACATAGAGACCTAAACATTATAATATTGGGAATTTTCGATTTTCTCCACTTCCCTATATTGTCATAGACTTTTAAGTACTTTAAAAAGAAGTTCAACACTTTTACGACATCATATTTTCTACCAATGGAAGGTGTCTCGTATATGCCATCCTCCGATAGCTTGTGATACAGTAATGCCAACGATATTCCGAATGAACACAAATCAAAATTCCTCTTATGTAATTTCCTCAGTTTTTTTTCTGTCCCTTGTGAAAAAAAATCATACATCCACTTAGAAATACAGTGTCATCAATTACGTAGATTTAACAAAGACCAGTATAGCTCTTTCGACTTCAACTTTCACGTCCTCAGGAGTGGACTTACCAAGCGGAAGATGTCATATTTTAACACCAAAAAGTGAAAATTAAACTGTGTTTGTAACATAAACGTGGTAAAAGATGTGATATTTTACCACTAAAAAGTGAAAATTGAAATATGTTTGTAACATAAACGTGCTAAAAGATGTGATATTTTACCACCAAAAAGTGAAAATTAAACTGTGTTTGTAACATAAACGTGCTAAAAGATGTGATATTTTACCACCAAAAAGTGAAAAATAAACTGTGTTTGTAACATAAACTTGGTAAAAGATGTGATATTTTACCAGTAAAAAGTGAAAATTGAACTATGTTTGTAACATAAACGCGGTAAAAGATATGATATTTTACCACCAAAAAGTGAAAATTAAACTGTGTTTGTAACGTAAACACGGTAAGGACCTGCAAACACGAGAATCTTTACTGCAACAGACGTAGCTAACTACCATTGTTTTGTGTTATTCTTGGAGCAATCAAAGGGGGAGCGCACTTTCGAGCAAGAATAGATAAGGAACACATTATTATTGACATGAACCATTGTTTGATGTCCCTAGTTCGTGTTTACTTGTACAGTTTTCATGCTTTGACGCCTGAAAATAGAAGTCATGACTTTTTTCAACTTTCGATGACTGTCATGTCCAGAAACAAAAGTACATGTGAAAGAATTTAATTACGCCGAGAATACTGAAATACATTATTAAATTAATATAGAATAGGAAAATCTAATTATGATGTCTAATATTTTTTACAGACAAAGAAGTTGGAATCAATGAATGTTAAATTTTCATCTTCAAATGATCAAAGAATTTTTGAACTTTCAGTGCCTTCAATTTTGCTACTGCTAAATCATAAAGGAAAATACATTTCTTTTTCCCCGTATTATGAGGAAAGAACGAAAATGAAGTTTTCTCCCAATGCAGAAAATTTTTCTTTAATATTGAAGTATTTAATTCACCCTGAAAGCATGTCGTAGACGAATAAAACAATAAATTTTGTGACTGATACTGATTTAAAAAACAGAAGACGAAAACCAGTTATCTATATGATGCCCTCGTCGGTACTACAGGTGGCCCTTCATTTCAATTGTTGAATATTAATGAGATAAAATCAAGCACAGGTACGGAGCAGTGTGTTGCCACTACTGATTTATTTCCTGAAGATTACCATTTAGCAATTCTAATAATATTGACTGCACCTTATGCAGATTTTGGTGCCCCTTGTTGTGTAGGTGCAAAGTGACTTCGGTGATAGATTTCAAAGATCCACATGTAAATAGCTTGTAATAAAATATCAAATAGTTCCTATGTTTTACACACGCTTTACTAAAAATTAGAAATGAAATTTTTAACTGGGCTGTTCATAAGCGGTTTGCAAAGTCGTAATCTGTTTTGTGGAAAAATATTGTGTCTACAATACGAAAACATTTAATCTTATTCCTTTAAGACGAGCGCACACAGCCAAACGATATTTTTGAGAGTACTGAAACACGACAGAGGAGGGAATTTGGAATATATGCAGCTTAAGGTAAGAAACAATCAAAGAAGAACCACTCACAATTTTCTGGTGGTTTTTGGTATCCAGGGCTTATGTTCTATATAGTTCAAGAATATATGTTATCGGAAGTTCATCATTTTTCCATTTGAACAAGTCTCTGTCTCTTATATTTCTACTCGTTTTCATTGACACTTAACTTGTCAAGATCTGTCTCCTGTAATATTGCTTCTTTCAATTGAGCTCGAGATATTGCTTCAATTGCTTCGTATCGAGATTTACAACCCATGTATAAATCTTTTTTCCTCTACTTTAACATTTCTCTCTTAACTGTTCTTCAATAAAGTAAACCATATTACACTATAGAAGCTGAAAATCAACTCAACTTGACCTGTAAAAACAATTCTCCTCGGCTGAAGCACCAACATTTACTTTCTCAGAAGATACTGAATATCCTCGAGTACAGCGTAGGTATCCAATAACAGCTCCTGCGGTGCAGATGCATTTGTTAATTTACCAACGCATCTCCGTCAATTTGTGCCATTTAAACTTATGAAGCTCCTTAGTGTGTCGGAGAAGATGATACTCCGAATATAAGTACATACGTTAGACACACAGTAAGAGAAGTCGCAGAATTAATTTATCATAGATCACATTACAATTTACATCATATTAAAATATGATTCATATATTCTTCCTGATGGTATGAAATTAATGAAACTCTTTCCGCAGACGTTTTATATGAGCTTCTAACACTCCGGAACATGTTTCTTTTCAAACATATTTTAATTAGAGACGTGTAGTCTCTTATCATTGATCTACCTTCAGCTCACACAGCAGAAAAAATTGGAATTTCATTATTTGGTTCAACATATCGAATTAAATTTACCAGAATACAATTTACTACCTTCTTTTTATGTTTTTTCTGCTTCTACTTCGATTTTAGAAATTATATTAAGAGCAAAATATAATTTTCTTCATCCCCGTTAATTTGGGTTCACTTCATGTACAATGACCCCTTATGAACCACTCATAAGCTTATGTAAAATTCTGATGACCAAGTACTAATCATGAAGTTAATGCATATCATTTTTATTTGGTTTAAATTTTTTGTTATTTCATAGTCAACTTGACCGTGCATCATAACTACCAAAATAAGTATGACTGCAACGATGGTAAGGGCGGATCAGACGATGAATTCATTTGTAGTGCGTGTAGTGTTCGCCTCAAAAGTCAAGGAAACAATATATCACTGTCAATTATAAAAGTGGATAGCACTCAATTTTACAGTTGTATCTCCATCTCTCTCTATCTCTCTACCTGTGTGTTTCCGTTCCCGCAACTTCCTATTACTAAAAAAAATAAAACATTCAGGTTCTGATACTACCAAGGGTAACATTGAAAAATGTTTTACTGTATATTTCACGGTTCTTTAATTTTATCACTTTTAAACCGTGAATTTTCTACGAGTACTAGAATAGAATAGAATAGAATGAGGCTATAGGAACGAACCTTTTGGCCTATTCTTGGGTCGGAAAATTACTTCGATAATTATTCGGTTGTTTACCCGAGTCCCATGCCGTATTTCTAGCCGCGTCAACCATGCTCACCGCGTCAATCTGCTCGCAAGCAGATTCGCTCACCAGTCGACCAAGCCGGTGATACCAGTCGACCAAGCCGGTGATGGCTTGGTCTTTGGTTCCCAACCTTTCTCTGACCTTGAACCCCTTCAGTATTTCGACAAATAAGCATGTACCGCTGAATTGTAAAACATTTGAAAAAAATATATTCACTGATATACTTATATACATAAATATTTAGATATAAATGACATACAACATATTTTTCTTTTCTATTGTTCAAATTAAGTGTACTCCTAGGGGTACATGCAGCCCAAGCTGGGAATCACAGATCTAGACCATGTTAGCGGTAGATAAGATACAAAATGAAAGTTCTACACATATTCATGAAAAAAAATATTTAAAACACAATCATTCGTCTTAATTTTTTAACACTTTCGTTTTTACAATATTTTCAAATTAGGCATATTCAACACGTGGGATTTTCACGGGAATTATTTAGTCTTTTAAATAAGGCATGGTAACTAAATAATACCCTACACAGTTTTTCTGCTTCAAGTCACTGTTATTATATGTTTCCTAGTTTTTACAACGGTTTCTTTATCATATAATTAATCATCAATTATTAAGTGCTACTGATATTTTAACTGTAAAGAACTTCTAGCTCAATGGATACATACTAAGGACATTTATTATGCTCATCTCGATAAAAGATTTCGTTACTTTTAACGTGTGGTTCTAACACACGTTGAATCCTACAGTCACATCATTCGCATGAAGACTAGATCTGAACAGTATTGTTTCTTAAGACCATAAAAAAGATAAAATACTGCAAGCTTATTCACAACATTGCTACCATAACACAAAAACCTGCAGACCAGCTTGAAGGTTATCGTACACTATTACAGTCACGGGGTAACAATTGGCCGAAATGAAGCCAGAAAAACATGAAAACACTAGTACAAACGGACGATACAAGGGCTTGGGGAATTACTGTGAATTTAAGTTTTGATTACAAGACATTTTACAATAAACAAAAGGTAAGTATGAACGCCTATTTTGAATAATACAGACCTTCCACACTGTTCACTGATCCTGTTCCTTGAAATTTATCAATTAGGGTTCAGATTTCGTACTTCATTGCGGTATAGAACTACTATATCTGTTCAGATCAGACAGTCACAATCCAACCTCCCACTTGACCTACCTTCTTTTCACGCACGACTAACTCTTTAGTGTGTGGAAGGATATAGACACTGAGTAAGTTAGTCTAATTATGCTGGTTTTTGAGGTGGGTCGAATTTGATTTAAGAACATGACAGGGCTACATGGCTACTCAACTCTAACTAAAAACTGAAAATTATGAATTTAGACGTTAACTCAATTTCTGATTGTATTGTTTTACTTTTGGTTGTGCAATGATATCGTTCTTTATCGCTCCAAAATGAGCCCTATTTTACTGAGTGGACCTTCTATACAATCATTATTTATTTTATATATATTTTTTACTAGGTTTTCTTTATTTATTTATGACATCAACTAACATTGAGTGACATCATCTAAATTGAGTAGAGTAATGAGACTTCAGTAGACGGAATAGCTGCACGTATCAGTGAGAAATGCATGGCAAAGAAACTTTCTTAAGGGTTGGGAAAAGCGACGCACACTCTTTATTAGTGCTTCTTAGCAGCTTAAGTGATACTTTGCCCACTTCTACAAAGTTGCAAGCAAGACGAGCGCCTTATTATCGAAGTAATGAGATGCGAAGGAAATTTCGCCCTGCTAATGCTCTTCAGCTTGTCAGCACAGCATCATTATGCCAGATAAATAACAGCCGCTCTATTACTTTTACTATCACTGAGGGATTCGAGAAACTTTCTTATCGTTGCTAAAATGGGAAGGACTCAGGAAATTGGCTGACCCTTCATTCTTGAGTTATTCTAAGAGGGAAAGGTAAAAAAAATGTATTAGCTACTATTAATTGGAAAAGATTTAATGGAAAGGGTGCCACTACATTGATTATCCATGACGCTTGCAAACTTGGACTGTAAGTTCATGAATCTGTCAGATGATTAGGAGTCACGGTTGCTGCTACACATTACAATTCCCTAATTCCAGTTGGTGGTTATGACAGCAACTCTGATCAATACTTTTAAAACATGTGAATTAGTATGAACATTAAAACGTATGCTTCTTCACATCTAATTTATTTCTATTGTTGTAAGTAAGTAAATTAAGTGAGAAAATGTTCTAAACTTTAGTCGGGACTGCTACATGGAAGTGATCTAATGAGTTTAAAAACAGTAAATGAATAGACATGGTGGTTCTTAGTAATGAGATATAACATAATGAAAGTTAATCAGTTAAATCAATTTAATAAACCATTTTCATTCACAAATAAGTGACGAAACTACTGTAATTCTTGTCATTTGGTGACCATGACTGGTTAAATTAATTTAAAGAAGAACAAATACGAAACATCAGCTAGCAAATGATCTTCTAAATGTAGCATGCACAAAGTTTGCACTGATTTGCGTGTGCGACCGAATGATAGAAAACGTTTTCTGTTAACTTGGTGGTTGCTTGGAGTTCAGTTTGCACTGATCAGTTTGCACTGATTTGCGTGTACGACCGAATGATAGAAAACGTTTTCTGTTAACTTGGTGGTTGCTTGGAGTTCAGTTTGCACTGATCAGTTTGCACTGATTTGCGTGTACGACCGAATGATAGAAAACGTTTTCTGTTAACTTGGTGGTTGCTTGGTCGATTCCTTCACTTATTTTGGAGGGAGTTTATGCTCGTGCATGACTACTTGTGTGTAGAAAAGTATACATCCCCAGTTTCTCACACAAATGAAGCGTGAAAAGAGAAAAGACTCTTCTTGTTGAAGAGTACTCATACAATCTATTTTTCTTGATTCATGGTCAAATGATGGCGGACAAAGTGCTTATTTAAAGTGAAATTTCAGTTAAATTATTTATGAGACTCGACAGCTGATAAAACTTGATCTTATTTTAAATACGTGAACAAGGAGGATCATATACAAACGAGTTGTTTTATATGCACTGATCTGTTCTCGAAAAAGTGTCTGGAGTAACTAAATTTTATTTTCCCAAATTCTGTGTTTTTTTAGAGAACGAATTGGGCGTATTTCATGGACATCAATATTAGGTTGATATGATTAACATAGCGTAGAATTAAATACAGAATTTTACATAAAAGAGTCAGAGCTTGAAGTATTTTAATTGTTTGCTCTTCAAAAACAAATATTAACCTGATAGGACTGCACAAAAACGATTTTCAGCCTCGATAGAAAAAATTCAACCTCCAACGTTTTTCGCAGTGTAGTCGACCTTGTCTGTTCAATGAAGGTCGATTGAACAAAACCATCCCTTCACTGTATTGGTCTAGGAGTCGTGATACTATCACGGTATCAACTCCAGCACCAACACTCTATAGACAATACACAAGTTAGTAAATGAACTGTTTTGCAGTAAAACAAACTCCACCTTTTCTTTAGTCGTGAAGCTGTGCCTGAACAAAAATTCACACACGATGTTTTTTGAATCGTCACGAGTGCATCTACTCCACCTTCAAAGGATATCGTAGTGGATCCATGCGATTCACTACAAATGCCCCTCCGTTGTTTTTTTGAAAAAATCGGGCGTAAAAATTCAAATTTTTGTTGGTGTGATGATAGCGCGATGATACGTGTTATTTCGGGCTCTTTCGTCAGTCAAACGTTGTCTTGACCGCATGACGATTGTGCGTCGTCGACTCAAGTACTAAGGCGCTACCAGTAACGCGTGTCCGATGATGTTAGTTGGTTGTTTGCCTCCTTAGTTAGAAAACTGCTTCCTTAGTTAGTAAGTCGTCGTAAATGCACTGACAACATGGCCGTGTAGGAGAAGAAGTCTGATAACAGGAAAAAATGGAGTATTTTATAGTAATCCGGCGCTTATGATATCCACAATAAAATGTTTATGTAACATGTATACCTGTTTTGATTTCAGTTCAAAAACTTTTCTTCAGCAATAGATAGGAAGTAATGGGACGGACACACACAGAGAGGAAGGTACACTGTATTTTATAAAAGAGGATAGTACTTAATTTCAGGCAGTTAAGATTAGACCCACAATAATTACTTTTCAGTCTAACCTTGTCTCAGCACACGAAAAATAATATTAAAATTTTATCGAAGTGGAAAAAATCTTCCCACTGAATATTCAAATGGAAAAATGTTTCATACAGATCGTTGAGTTTATTCAATGTTCAACTGAAAAGCTTGGTTAGAATATTTACTACTGAATACTGAGTATTACTCACAAATGAATAAATCTTGTTAACAAAATGGAGATGAGTTCTGAATGTAGAACGCTGAGTAAATAGAAAACCATGAACACAGACTTTTAATGAATGTAAAACGTTGCTCATTTCGCAGTATATAACACCCTTTAGGATAAAAACACAGCTGAGATCTTAAAACAAAGTTCTGTTTACGTAAAGCAGCTCAGCTCACACGGGATAGAACTCATCAGAATACAAACCAAAGCTCTGTTCCTCCACACAGAATCCTTCAGGCCACAGAACTCTGATCAGTCCACCTCGATCGATTGAACTCCAAAACTCTTTTGCATGATCGGAAAAGAGTCATGAAACACGTAAACTTTATTGACAGAATGCAGCAAAAAACTCCGAATATATAAGAGCAATCACAAAGTCTCCTACGTGTACAGGGCTGAATATTATCAATGAATAGAACAAAACTCTCTGAAGTAGCGAAAACAGGACTCTAAAATCCTCGTCTGTTCAGTAAAGCAGGAAGGAATATTCTGGGCTAGTACGACAGGTTTCGACATCACTCCAAAGAAATGGAACAAAAGAATTTCTGTGAAAAAAGTGAATCGATTCCTCGACACCCAAGATTCAGAGTGCGATAAAATTCTGCTCCCCACGAAAGCTGGAAGTTTTAAGCTCGAGTTTCGACACATTAAAGTTTGTACAGGGTTTCAAGGTTTTTGTAGCAGTACAATTTGACCCCCAAACAACTAGAACTTTTGGAAAGTTTCGTGGTAAAGTTGGCTTTAGATTAATAAATTCAGGATTTTATTGATTATTCAGCATCCAAGTGGACTTGACTTCGAAATCTCTAAAATACAATTCATCTATTAACTTTTTAATTGACTAGCGATTACAAGTTTGTTTCATACTACTTTCTACTGAAATTCTATTCAATTTGCTTTCGCTAAGTGCGTTGGGGAGTTACAGAATTCAGCTTCTAAAGTCATCAAAAATAAATATAAAAGTAGTGAAATGAAGCGTGTCTTAGGTCATATGAACACATATTTGATGAGGTTATTTAATTGTGAATTTACTCAATTATGAGATTCCTCAATTATTAGGTAGCTCAATTCCGAGGCTACTCTATTGGGATGTTACTTAATTGGGAAGTTACTTAATTATGAGGTTACTCTATTGGGAGGTTACTTAATTGTGAAATTACTTAATTGTGAAGTTACTCAACTACGAGGTTACTCTATTATGAAGTTGCTCACTTCTTCCAACGCTTTTGACTCGACATGAAATGAATGACATCCAGTATTGTAGTTTATTTTGAATTTATAAAAGAACAATATTATTTGCATCATAAAACGTAGATTTATACTAGAACAATACTATACCATATTAGAAAGAAAATGTACAGAATGATGGAAGATTATTTGAACTATCTTAGAGCGTGGATTTGTAATGGAACATCTTTGGTAGTACCACAAAGTGCAGATACAGAATTTAATATTTTCATAAGTTGAAGGCGTGAATGTTTCTTTCCAAAAGAATGTCAGAACCAAAGTCGAAAAGAAATTAAGGCGTATGCTGTATCTATATATTATGTAGATTAATATTTTTCTTAAGATTATTGAGTTTAACCTATAATTAGCTTCGAATCGAATACAATGTGGAGATGGAACTAGCTATTTCGTCCATTCTTTCGCTCCTACCCAAGTCCCAATAATAATAATAGATAATAGGAGGAAAAGAAACACGAACAATTAAAATAAACTATCCATCAGTAGTGAAATTAGTGATTCTAATTATTTTTAGCAGCCCAAGAAGGACAAGTCTCGATGATGATTTTTTCTGTAATCGTAAGGCTGATGCAGGACGCTCCATCTTTATTCATTGTGGAAACTTCCCTGAGCAAGTTCGCTCTTTAAATTATATTTGAAATGACTCTTTTACTATAACTTCCACGCACATAAAGTTTATCATGCATTTTAATCTGAATCAATCAACGAGAGCTGTTATGAGCAATTATTTGGTTAAATAACTATACCATTCTCTACATTCAGTTCAAACCTGCACTGAGTGAAGTAAGTCTTAGCAACTCATTACCACTATAACAAAGCGATCGTCTTGCCTCACGACTTTGGACAAATGGCTCTGGCCTCTTAAGTGTGGCTTCTGCTGCCCGAGATAAAAGGAACAAGATTATCTGATGTTTGTGTATGCTCTGAAATATCTCTTGCTCACCTCGTTGCCTGGTTGAAAAGCATAGTAAATGAAGACGGGACGATGAAATCCTAGTTTCAGAAGATGATAGAAGACAACCAGCAGTGTACAGCGCAAGCAGCAAGAAACAGGGTGAATATGTATACGTAGAATTATTTGTCCAAAAATTAAAATTTCAACTTGAATGTAAAGAATGAAAAAGAGGAAAACCTTACAGGATTTATTAGCGCTCCAGTACAACTTACTAGGCATGACTTTTGCCAAATGAAAGTTTACCGTATTCTTGCTTGTTGGATGTTCAAAATTTGGTTCTACAACATTTTGCGTGCGTCAATAATTGAAGTGTATTTTCGGATAAAGCTTGATTTTTCACAGCTTCAAATGCACGTACTGACATCAAAAAGAGTATTTTCTACTCGAGAAGTTAATTGTTAGCTTGTACTTTAAAATATCTATTTACTGAATTATTTTTCGTTTGATGTTTTGTTCAGAACTAACATCACAGAAAGTCTCGCAGCCACGTCCTTGCAATTAAATATATAATATACTAGTGTGTACGCCCATTTAAGATAACGGGTTTTAATACCATGCATTTGAAGGAAGAACTTAAAGCAACAGATTCTCAGACCTAATCAGAAAGTCTACGGATTTAACTCCAGCGGTTAAGAATCTATACAACTGAAAATCTAGGGATTTAACTATCAGTATTTAAGGGAAACTCCCATTGTAATAACATAGGAGAAATTACACTTAAAAATAACTATAAATTTATTTATTTAAGGAGACACCTGAGGTTTTATTATATATCACAATCTAATATTAATAATAATAATTGTTGTAGGTAATAGATGAATCTTACAATTATTTATCTTAATCCGAACACAAGTACGCGAAAGGTGATGTGCCGTCAGGTATACACTACTTGCTTGGACACCTGTCGCGGACTTGAGAATTTAAAACTTGTTAAATTGAAGGAATCTCTTTTTTGGTCCCTGGATCTAAGCAAAGTAGAAACAGATTGCATATCATCATTAATGTGTAACCATGTTATGAGTTATTCACTGAGTTCCATGTAAAACATGTGTTATATTTATAATACATAATATATATTACATGACTAATATTCAGCATATACCAATACGTGTATATGATAATTTGCGTACATATAAAGCATTCAACGCATACGTCGAAGAAGTCATTATTCTCTTGGAAGCTCCTACAAGCAGCACACCATTGATGTAAAGAACTGAATATCATGTTTTACAACATGCTTTACAATGATATGCGTAAGTGTGTTTTTAATTGTGCAGAAAATATTTAACAAGATGCGTATATTTCATCATATATAAAGTGTAACGTTTCCCTGTTTTTTAAGATTATTCCTAATCAACTTTTTTTAGATATATGAGACAGAAGTTTCGATTTAAAAACTATTTCTGATAATCTTACACTTTAAAAAATTATAAACGGCACATTTTGTTAGACCTGTACTTATAGAACAAGCTCTGGAAGTTACTAGAGAGTAACTACTGTTAAAACGATTTTAAATAACTCGTATTTTCTAAATGTTTATAATGATGCCAGATAATATTGTTCTCATATTTTAATTCGCCTGCCAGCATCTTAAGTCAAGACTTCTCAGCACCAAATCATATATTCTTGGAAAATAAAACATATGGCAAAGTTATAATTATTTTATTCTCCTGCTTCGAAATCTATCAACAAATGAGACAATGATGAATAATGAGAGTTGAGAAAAGAAACGTTAATAGACAATATTTCCTAATCAGTTTACCTTGATTCGTGGGCAAAATCATGAATTAAAAAGAAACAAGTCATTGTTTTTTGTGTTGTCCATTGCTTATTGTACACATATTTCCTATCGTCATACTCACAAGCATAACTTGCTGCTTTTATTTATTGATTGAAAGTACACTTTTAACAATTTATTTAAATACAGGTGACTCTTGTTTAATGTGATCAGTGTCTGTTTACGTATGCAATCAAAACACGCCTCTTAAGACGCACAGAGTTTTGTCATTTGCAACAAAAAAACAATTCCAGCAAAATTACTTCATATATATTATTTGCAGGGCGTGAAGAATGCAATCATACACAATATGTGCAGGAATAATAAATTATTGTATACAGTAAAATGTTGTGCACAGAAATAACAATTGTTAAATCAATATTTTATATTGAATTAAGATCTGCAATATATAATGTGATAACAACTGTTTATATGCAATGGAATGTTGCATACACAACGTATAATAATTTTTTAATCAATCCTAGCGTATTGTATTAAGATACACAATATATGGAGACATTACATTATGCTTATCAAGGCTAAATGTCGCCCCAATCTATCAGAGAAAATTCTCAACTTGCTCAAATGTAGTTTCAATGTTTCACCTAAGCTTCAAAAATTATAATGCCTTTTGCATCTGAAAAGAAATTCTGACGTACAAGAAATAATGCAAGACAACTCATTTAGAAAATCGCATACCTATCATTTTCATCACTGAAATCTTGAATTGCACTTCATGCGAGAAAAAAGTAAATAATCGACAGCCGCTCTCAAGCTTGCCGGCGTCATGTTTTATGTCTAAGTTTACCTAGCGCAGAATTATTTCAAAAATTTTCTGAAGCTCAATAAAAATGTTAATTAAGACTGGTCCCTCCACTTGCCACTTTTTCAGTTCCAGGAGCCCGGCCCCTAAGCCGCCGGCTGCTCCAATCTCGGGTGGTATTTTTGTTTGCTCTTTGTTTTGTGTAACAAAAAGCTGAAATTTGTTGTGCGAACAACTTCGTCTCTCAGCACATCTAAGTTTTTCAATCAAAGGCCACTGACCGTAACTTTCAGGTTCGTTAGATTAAACTTTCCCTGACAGCTGCAGAAAATATGAACGTAAGTCCAGAACCCTCGGGGTTTAATTAACATTAAAAAAATCCTGCGAAATATTTCACTAAAAAGAGCCAACATTATCATACATAGAAGTTAAATAGAATTGTTAAGAAATAATTAATGGTTCTATAATTACGAGTATGTTGTGGTAGTTTTTACATTTCACATGGAGAGAATCGAACACTGGTATTGAGACAGAATATCAGAGAGATGTGTTCTTCAAATGTCATGAATTCGATAATTATAAATTTCATCGTGTTCAAATTTTGTAAAGAAATCAAGAAAAAATTAAATTCAATAACACTCTCAAGGGTTTCCAATTTGCTTATAGTCTTCAGTAGTAAACTATTGTAGATTAAACTATTGTAAATTACTTGGCAGCTCACTATCCTGCCAGGAAGAAAGAAGCAAAGAAAGAAAATAGTTTATTCTAATCAAGTTGACGCATGACCCATGTATTAACATTACGTTTTCAAATTCCTTATTATTAGAGTTCTATTGTAATGAAAATACACTTCTCAATACTTCAAAAACCTCATGTTTTTAATAAAGAATAAAGTTACAGTTATATATGTAGACGCAAGGATGTTGTGACTGTATCTTGGAGTGACATTAAGCTTACTCTGAAACAGGTAAAAATTGAATTAATGAATGACAGACAATTTCTTTGACATTTTCTTCCAAATTTCGAGGATACTATTAATGTTAATGTTAGTAATTCTAAATTTTCTTACCTAACTGAAACATTTTTGATCAATAAAATTGTCGAATGGAATCATAATCAACTAATAAGCCTCATGGACAGAAATTAATCATTAATCATTCTCTGCTATTTTAATCATTCTCTGCGATTGAAATTGATAGTGTTGATCTCGTTCGATAATTTTTCTCGTTGGAAATTTTTGTAATTTGTAGTCGTGTCATTTATATTATTTTCCTTTGAGGCCAATGGGGAAGTGTTCTCATAACAAGATTTAATTCAGTCATCTCTGGTGTTCGAAGGTTAGACACACACCGTGAAAGCCTCGTTTCTTAGAGTGAAGGTCAGTCATGTTTAATCTTTCCTAATCTTTAATCTAGAAATACGGCATGGGACTTGGGTAAACAACCGAATAATTATCGAAGTAATTATCCGACCCAAGAATGGGCCAGCAGGTTCGTTCCTATAGCCTCATTCTATTCTATTCTATTCTTTCCCGTCTATTATTTACGAACGACATGTTTTGGCACACTTTAAGCTTTTTGTTTTCGTTTGAATTTTTTATTTATAAAATGTACTACCTCTGTCCACCAGCTCCTTTCTCAAACTATGACTGAATGTAAGAAAAATGTGAATTATTCTTTTGCGATTATTCTTCCTCAGTGTGTGTATGACCAGAAATCATTTGAGTCTTTGAATTAGGATAGTCAGTCAAGTTCAAGCTATTAATACGTGGGTCGTAGAAACATTTTTTAGATTTTTTTAAGTCATGTCAATCCTATTATACTTCTAATTGCAGTAAGACTACACCATGACTGTTCTTTTAACAATGAAGAAATGCTGTGACACAAGCAGAGTAGAATCATTCGTTCACACTAGAGGATATAAACACAGTTATAAATACTGGTGATTTTGATGAGGATTTTTCTTTTCCATACATCTTAATTAAAGTCTTCCGGCCGTCGGTTGTGCAGCAGGTGGTGACGAGATTATTTCCATAATAACCAAAGTAATCTCATAGCGCGAAAAAATTACGAATAATCAAGAAGAGCTTTTTCAATACTAACATTATAAACAATTAATCAGTCCAGAAATACCTCAACTTAAAAATTGCAGTGTATAGATAATACATTCGAAATAAACTAAGACTTTTTTCATAACCAAATAGCATTTGAATTACAAGATCAGGTGAATCAAAGTCATTGGTGTAGTCAATTTAACTTAATAAAACAGCTTCTTTCAGATGTGGAGTTTACAGCACGGGACAGACAATTTTTATGAAATGAAAGTTATATTATGATGTACTGGTATGCTTGAATAAAAGTACACGACTGAAAACTTCGAAAAAATTGACAGTAGAACTGAAAACAAACAACATAAAATATTTTATGAAGTATTCCTCTGAACGTGTAAAATTTTAGAGCATTTTTGTTCTGCTATTTTTGCTATTTCTTTGGAACTGCTTCAAAAAGAGATAAAAGTCTCCAAAAATAATCAGTGTTTGTTAAATTGTTTCTCAGGTTTCCTGTCAAAAAGTCTTAGCAACGCAGAAGCAAGGAAAGAATTAACGTGAACAATTAAAAATGTAGAAAGACACAAACGAGAACAAGGACACTGGCAGAAATATAAAATAAATTCGACCCAAACTTTTGAGCCTCCGTGACAGTAAGGAAGGCAAGCTGGTGAGAGAAAATTAAACAGTCATTCATTTTACAGCCTTTTCCCCTGTCTTCAGGATTTAAAAATAATCCTTGAAAAATCAAATGCACAAAATACGAATGTGAATTTAGACACATAAAAATGGAGTCGCTTGGGGTAATCACTAGCTTTCTAAACAATAAGAAGAAAAAGAATTAAAGAAATTGAATGTAAAGTTCCATGCAACAACACACATAGTTCTAACATTACTGTTGCAATTCTTGCAGGTTTGGAATCCAATGAGAGCCAATGACATTGCCTCCATGCTCATAGTGTTAAATGCTAGAAAACACATGAATATGACATGCTGGTGCGCAAGTGTATTGTCTTACTAACCCATGTAATGAACTTGATGTGGATGAACTAAATTCAGAACTCGGATCAGCAAGACACCTAGTAATTGCAGTTAATTCATAGACAATGGTGTTTCAGTTGTTCTAATCTGAGTGGCACATGATGACAACATTGCCTCATACGAGCGATTTAGGCCCCCTATGAATCAGGTAATTAGATCATTAGGCTCCTAATACTCGTAATTGCATTAATTTGGAGGGTTTAGCGAAATGCCATCACGCAGCAGCTTCCTGGCCTTGTGTCTAGAAAGCATTGACACCTTGAAGGCATGTATTGACAGTAGTGTTAAACCCCTGAGATGCCATTAAGAATATTTGAATGCAGCATAATCGAAGTTCAATGACTTATGTGATTGTGAGAATTTATGTGTTTGTAATGACTTGTGTTTGAGCGAAACTTATGTGTTTGTGAGTAGTTATGCGTTTGTGAGGAACTTATGTGTTTGTGAGTAGTTGTGTGATTGTGAGAAACTTATGTGTTTGTGATGACTCATGTGTTTGTGAGAAACTTATGTGAGGATTATGCGTTTGTGAGGATTTATGTGATTGTGTTTAGTAGTTGCTTAAACAAATGGACAAAAAAATCTTTTTGAGTAGAGAAGTTACAGTTTTTCTATATGTTAGTTCTGAAAGTGATACACCGTGGACCGCTCGTCCACACTACTACAAATCTAGTGCCAATCTAAGATTTCTTGGTTGAGATTTAGATTTCTTGGACTGGAAGTCTGGGCAATAAAAATACGTTTATCAACTACTAATTTGCTTGGTAATATGTATCCTATTTCCCACTAAACACAAGTTTTATTTGGCTACATTTAAAACACCGAAACATTTTAGAGTTGTTCAATTTGAAATACTTTTCATTTATTTCGAATGATAGGAATTTCAACCTTTTTATAAAAAATTATGTTCTGATGATATCCATTACGATTTATGTGGAAAATGGACGTCTAAAAATCAGTGGTTTTTAAATTGAAGCTTTCAACTGCAAGTCTAAAGAAGCAAAGACTGCAGTTTCGAAAGAAGTGACTTTATGTTAACATTTCTCGGCAGTCCGCAAAGGCTTGTGCGACTCACATGTATTGCTGTTTGAAAGCTGTCGATATTTAAAATGTTTCAGTTGGAGAACAAGTTCCTCTTCAGTGCAGTTTCAAAACCTTGAAATTTATTTTGTGGATTCTGAGTTCCCCCGATGCTTTTTGGCATGAATTGCACGGATTGATGTCAAACTTTCAGAGAAAATGGTTTTTAGTTTTGAATAGAAATTTATAAGACGCGAGTTTACCAGTCATTATTTTGATGAATTTTCAACATTGAATGCTGCTTCCTGGCAAGAACTATAGTCCATTTTAAAATTAAAACTTTAGAAAATGACTCAGCAGGTGAGAGTTTGAAGCAAAAGGAAATGTGTTCCATATTTCTGTTTACGTGTAAATAATATTGAAGAAACGTGTCGCTGTCTGTGCAGGATGTAAGTTGTATAATTCTCCTAGTTACTTACTTCTCAGTTTGAAATGAGTATTTTACTACTTTCATTCTTAAATAAGGACTAATAAATTATCTGTATTAATAAATTGAACGAAACCCCTGATAGCTACTTTCAACAGTATTTATTTGTATTGTAAAGATATTTTAAATGCTTTTGAATACGTAGGAATTTTTTATAACTTGATTTGAAAAGAAATAACAGCAAGACTTAAATATTCATTATTCTGCAGTATTTTAACTCAAAAATAGTTTTGAAGCATCACTCAATGTATTTTTCATATTGTTCCGTTCTATTCATCTTATTCATGAAGATAGTGCAGAATAAAACGTTGGAAACATGTATTCAACAGTAAACAACAACGTTCACTTATACAGCGTGACTAAAACAAAATTATTCATCATTTTATCATTCATTGGTATTTAGAATACCAGTTGCATGTATAAAAAGATAATGGGTAAATAGATAAAACGACCAATTTAATGCATATCATTGGTGTTCAAGAAACCAATAAATAACTTAAAAATTCCGTTTTAATTTATTTTGTGCATCTGTAAATCACTCGCTGGCTACACAAAAACCAGAGGACGCATACAAATTCTCTCAATAGTTTTTACTTGAAATTTCAATGAATAACATGTTAGAGCAGCTGTTGGTGTCGTCTTAGGAAACCATTGCGATTGTGACGACACATCAAAGTCGTGTCAGCGACTCCATCACTTTGAGCCACACAAGCCTGTCTCTACGTTAGCCAATGATTTGCGTCCGCTGAATATTATGAAGCCCTGAAAACATGTATAGATTAGAATGGTAAGACGTCTGCAGGTGTCTTGGATTGTCTTAGAACTAGCGAGCTCCAGTGGAAATTCTACGGTTTAGATTTGACTAATTTGAAATTAATATAACGACAAATGTATTACAGATTTAAGACGAATTATTGTGTTTCAAATTAATATTTTTCCTGAATTCAATTATATAATAATACAGTTTGACATTTGCTTGCTTGCTTGGTCAAAGGCACATCCTTCAATGTGGAAACTCCTTCCACATTGGAAAGCCCGCGTCCACTGGCAGATCAAACGAAAAAATTCCGTAAAACACACGTGAATTTTCACGAGTGGGTCTACTAGTATATACAGAACTTCTATTCTGTATCATATCTACTGATAACATGGCTTAAATAGCACCCGTGGAAAGTCCTCGGTTTAAAAATGATGAAATTTGGGATCTATGAAATAAAATACATTTTTTTAGTTTTACCCCGTGTTACTATCAAAACCTGAACACTTGTACGAATATATACAGAACTTTCATTCTGTATCTTATTTACTGATAAGATACGAGTATATTATAACTGGTATAATAAAATAAATAACCTTATTTTACTGCGCCTAATCAAAATAAGGTAAATTGTAGAAATCCTCTCTGAAAATCATTTTTTTCCGACCTCTAGTCAATGGACAGGGAACTTTTCAGACGATAAGCAGGAAACTATTCAGACCTTCAGTTAATAAACCAGAAACTTTTGTGACCTTCAGTCAATAGACCAGAAACGTTAGTGACCTTCAGTCAATAGACAGGGAACTGTTCTGACCTTCAGTCAATAAACAGGGATCTTTTCAGACCTTTAGTTAATAAACAGGGAATTTATCTGACCTTCAGTCAATATGCAAACAGATAACTTCTCAGACCTTCAGTTAATAGACAGGGAACTTCTCAGACCTTCACTTAATAGACAGGGAACTTCTCAGACCTTCGCTTAATAGACAGGAAACTATTCATCATTATTTTCTTATATAAAGACGCAGGTAATTGACACACTTGATTTGTGTGCGAGAAGAGAGACGAGTAGTTACGCATGTACATATTTTATTTCCTCTCTTCATCATTCATGTGATACGAGATTAATAAATTGGTCTTTCACGGCACTCAGTAACATTGCTATATGAACTGTTCCATTTGTCTACCTGGAAGGAATTTACAGCACAAACATTAAAATGGTACCCATCGCTTGGATTATGCTTCTAATTTCTTTATCACTAGCTAACACATATGGACTTAGAGTTTAATAAATTGCCATGAGGTATCTATGAACTCAAAATAACTAGGAAAATTAAGATTGGGACGTCACAGAGTGATGACTTCAAGGCATTTTTTCGTTCCTGATACAAAGGTTTCATGAGTCTATTTCATAGTAGACCTTCAACCAATCTGCAGCTAAATATTTAATTTTGATAACTAAAAATGAAATTCATGACATGAACTTGGCGATTGGCTGCGTTCTGCATTTGTTAACAGAATTGACTGCAAATGTGGAGAAAATTCAACAATAAGTTGTTAAACTAAATTTCCCCAACGAGGCAAAATTCGTTCGACAATTGATATCACTCAGTAAAGTCAGTATTACTGATGTTAGAAACCTCATTCAAAACATTGCCGGTGTTATTTTCAGATTCAAAGTGCTTGTTTTAATTAATACCGCTAATTCAACCTTAGAATGATATAAATGAAATAGTTTAGATTTGCATAGGCAATAAAATATAGAGCTTTAGTAAAAAAAATCGCTGTCAATTTTTTTATCTTTGACCACAGTCAAAATATCAATTATATTTTCAGTTTTAGCTCTAGGTAGTTGGTGTGTTTCTCCAATTAGTCCTAACTGCAGACCTGAATTTACTTTGAAGGCTTGAAACTTTGATGCCAAGTATAAACGCCGCTTTGAAGTTCAGAGACGCGGACCTCCACGCTGCCTAACAACTTCATAAGCACAGGCGCCCACACCACAGACAACACGGCAGCGAGCCTTTACTGAAGTCTACTGAGTGAGAGGCTGCTTTTGTTTATCATAGTTCTGTAGGAGTGCAGCAGCGTAGTCGTGCTGGAGTGCAGCAGCGTAGTCGTGCTGGAGTGCAGCAGCGTAGTCGTGCTGGAGTGCAGCAGTGTAGTCCACTAAACTCCTTAAGAAGAGGTGCCAGAAACTTGCTGCCAGAAATGGTAGTTTGGCGAGGGATTGAATTTCGTTTTTGCTTTTTGGGTCTTCGAAAAATGATTTGAAGTTAGTTGTTGTTGTTGTTGTTGCTGTTATTTTTAAGATACACCATTGGGAAAGCTAATAAAATAATTTGAATGAAAAGAAAACAAGAGACTGTAGTAGCTACTTCAACAGTCTCTTTCGCTAATTTCGAATACAATTAAGAAAATTTCGAAAAATTGCTCAATAAAAGACAAGTAAATTTACTTAATTGCACCACGTAAACCGAAAGTTCTTCTTTGACTTCTCCCCTATCGTCAGATTCCTCTCTTACGAGATGACTTTCTGCATCACCACGCTAGGGCAAAACCCCGTTCATAAAACACCGATACTTGATGAAGTCGTTGATGTCATAACGCCAGATACACGTTATGCATTGAGATATCGTGTATCACGTGTCCTGGTCGTATACTGTGCACTGTGTCTGGTCGTATACTGTGCACTGTGCCTGGTCGTATACTGTACACTGTGTCTGGTCGTATACTGTACACTGTGTCTGGTCGTATACTGTACACTGTGTCTGGTCGTATACTATACACTGTGTCTGGTCGTATACTGTACACTGTGTCTGGTCGTATACTGTACACTGTGTCTGGTCGTATACTGTACACTGTGTCTGGTCGTATACTGTACACTGTGTCTGGTCGTATACTGTACACCGTGTCAGGAGCTTCTGTGATATTAGCAAAACAGCTCGAATTATGAGTCCTTGATTTGCATATTAAAGCAATTTAACGTAACTAATGTAATGTAATGTAATTTAATGTACTATGTATAACATAATTCTGAAGTAACTTATGTATTTATAAACATTTTTGCCCACAAAAATTTCGTTTCTATCGTGGTAAACACCAATTTTACCTGACGCTGCAAAAGTTTATAAAAAGAAATATCATTTAGTCGTAATCATTTTATGTTTCAAAAGCTTTTATCAGATTAATCCTACAATTTTAGGAATTTCCGAAAATGTCATTTCGAGTATAGACCAAGATGATCATCGTTTTGAGTGACATTCTTGAAAGGACATAATTTCTTGCCCTACAGGTTCTAACAGGGACTGGCTTTAGACTCTTACACGACAGTTATTCAAGGAGGAAGAATAAATAACATCTAATGAATTTAATTACAATAACAATATTTCATAATTCCCAAAAAACAAAATAGAATGCAGGACGATATCCTATTCGATGAACAAGTTAAATTATCAGAAGGATTGCTAGCTCAGAGCAGTCAGATTCTGTAGAAACAGAAATTATGTTTAGTCGGCCCCGAAGGCAAGTTACTAAACATGTGACGAACTATAGCTGCCCTTCAAGCTTCCCATTCTATCTAACCTATGCTGATAACTACATAACTTCCTAATCTATCTAACCTATGCTGATAACTACATAACTTCCTAATCTATCTAACCTATGCTGATAACTACCTAACTTCCTAGTCTATCTAACCTATACTATCTAATTTACGCTGAACTGACACGGGTAAAGGCGCTGCCGAAGAGGTCAGGCCTGATGAAAAGAAAATACAGTTTCTGTAATCAAGAATAAACAAATATCACAAATCTAAGTTTCAATATCACAAGATTATCTACTCCGCAGCACTTTTAAGTCCCTTACCGGTTGCAGGGCAGAAGGATAGCACACTGAAAATCTAAACTGGAGCGACCGATCAAAGGAATGAATAAAAAGAAATTGCGAGCAAGAACGTCGGATCCAACTACCAACATTCTATTTGTGTATCAAAACAACATTTTTTGTTGCGTCAAAGTAATTTTAACAAGTGAACCCTAGTTTTATCAAAAGTGCGCAGCCTAAAAATATTGCATAGTTTTTTCAACTTGATAAATCGTGTGTGCTGTTTACAACTAACGCTTTGTGATGTATCGTACATTGTAGAGTAATTATTGTTTCCGATCATCACTGTGGTTGGAACTTTAATTTTGTTAAGACCACAAGCGCATCATCTATTCAAAATTATGTAGGCAATGACATGTGTTTCTGAAACCTCAACAGGTTTGCGTCTCATGCTTCGTACTTTCTTGAGATCAAGATCTCTCGTAGCTGCTTACTGCTGTCCCACTTCGTTCCAGTTATGTTTACGAAGTTTAAACGTGAAAATGATTTTGTTGTATTATTATCTGAGGAAGCATCAACTTTGTTCGCCTGTATTTCTTGTTATTTTTAACAAAGATGGCGGAATTCATAGCATGTCGAGTACTGACCAGAAATTCAGAAGAGATGTTGTGGCCATTTTCGTCAGACTAAAAACCCATTTTCCTATTTTTTAAACCAAACTTGGGGCAACATCAATTAATTCCTTCCTTATAATGCCGTGTTCAAACAAATTGAACTGCTTGAGTTGAGCATATCAATAGTAAAAGGATACAGAGCAATGAGTCCCATACTGGAGGAAATTTCTCCCTGGGGGAAATTTGCAGATATCAGAGGGGGGAAATAATTACACTGCCTACTGGCAATAAAAAAAAACCTCAGATGTATTTTCTCACGTCTGAGGCTATGCTGTTAGTAGTTACTAATACTCTTTATCTTCTTTACTATTTAACTATATCTTTATCAGTATAGATGTACATTTAAAAATAAATTAGTAAATAGTTACAGTGTGTTTTTACAACTCTTTCCCTTGTACATATGAAGAGGGAAATCTAGATGGCTGAACTGGGTTTGAGGGGAAATAACAAAAAGATTGGGAACCACGGATATAGAGTAACGATTGGGCTGTAAACTGTAAAGAGTAAAAGTTAAGTAAAAAATTCAAGAATCTGAATTCTTTGGTTGGAACAAGTTTTCTGATTCCACTACAAAATTTCCTTAGTGTTCAAATCTTTAGTATTTGAAGTTCTCAAAGTACAAGCCCTTTCTTCCGAAGGATGGAAAAAATCCTTTGTTTGATGTAGTGTGAGAGCTTTAGTTCAACTGTGCTTGGCTGAACTTATAGGTCGATTTAACAAGTTAAGTGTGATTGCCTAGCCAATGCAAATCTTTCCTTTGTACATACAGTCACTAGAAAGCTTTGAAAAAATTACAGAACCTAACCTGAGTGACCCACCGGTGGGTTACTTCGCACTTAACGTGTTAACAAAAGCCAAATCAACCATACTAGCCTGTAATCACAAAACATCTATGTCCAACTGAATTCATTGAGCTACTCTAGATTAAAACTATAGGATAATCATGTGTTGTAGTTAAAAAATTAACAACATCTAAAGTCACATCAATAACATTTTTACAAACGTGCTAGAAATTTACTTCCTGGTGCTCGCGCTACTAAAGATCTTGCTTGACAAATTACTGTTCCCCTTCTGCCGGCCCTAATGAAGATGGATGAAGCGATCGAAAATCCTCAAAAAGAAACAAAGCAACTCTTTTGATACTGATCAGAAAGTACTGATGCTAGCGTCGTGTAACACGTACGGATCGTCGTGAATTTTAATGCTGTTCAAATGTGTGAGTATTTACGTTCGACAGCATCACAGTTCATAAATAAAGTTGACAATGTTTACACAGGTCATTTATATTTTCGAATTGAATTATTGAAAATTTTACAAAATTCTAATGAACAATAATATGCCAACTTTTCAGAGCTTCGAAAGAATTGTGAATTTTCTAGGAATAGGTGATTGAGTCCAGCCATTTTTTTCATTCATTCAAAAAGATACTTTTTGACTCATGATCTATTTTTTTTAATTTCGTCTGTTGAAAAATGGTACTATGTGTCGAGTCCAAAGTACGTCTGATTTAATGTTTCTATTTAAAGTGAAATATCAATTCACCTCAATGATGAAACATTCATTGACATCTTAAGTTGTAAATACAAACTTACTATCATTTGCGCCAAGAAAAAAGTTGAGGGATTTTCCGAAGAAGAAAATTCAGTATATTCTTAGGAATTTAAATCAGTGAGCACAGAAGAAGCACCAATCTGATTAATGATTAATAGTTACTTTTTCTGACTATTGTTATTAAACGTTTCAAAAGTAAGATTTGAAAAGTGCTAACGAATTAATGGTCTTGAAAATTTTCTAAAACTGAGATGTTAATGAAACACTCAATGTGTTAGGTGGATAAGCTAGCAAAACGCTATATTTTTTGTTAAAATACCATTTGAGAAAACCTGGCATAAGCTCATGATTCATTGATTCAAATATTGAATGAGATTAAGAAAGGTTGGTATTGGCATTTGACATACTGGACATACAAAATACTAAAAAGTTTAAGAGGAATTTGAAGGATGCATCATGGGAAATTCCTCATTGGCTGTGTTAGAAAAATGAGATCCTTAGTGCAGTGCTTGCAATCCAGATGTTGCAAGACTTGTAGGTCAATAGGGCCATCCAATTTCTGTTCTCCTGTCAAGTCCAAGTCATGTTCTCCTGTCAAGTCCAAGTCCTGTTCTCCTGTCAAGTCCAAGTCCTGTTCTCTAGTCAAGTCCAAGTCCTGTTCTCCTGTCAAGTCCTAGTCCTGTTCTCTTTTGAAAACGTGTTTATCGGACTCGTTTGTTTATTCACTTACATGAAGAGATATAGTAACACCAAATTTACAACTAATTTAAAATAATTATTTTTAGGCTGTATTAATTTGTAGTTGAATTTGAAGGGCCGTGGCTAGCTATAATTCCACGATTGTCTTATGACTACGTAAGAATTTATACTAAAAAAGACGACAATTTTCCATTTCAGATGATGCTGTTGAACCTAAATATCTCATGCTTCAGTTCAAGAATGTATGCTGTATGTCTTCAATGTACAGTACGATTATATGCTTACGCACAATTGTACTCTAACTAGTTCAATATGTTTTCTCACCTTTAGCGAGTCCCTATATGATGCGCACAAATAATTACATGTAATGCTATGCCTATTGAAAGAGGAACACAGAAACTTCTTTGTACCTCAATACACCTCCTAGAACGATAATTTTATGGCGCTTATCTCAGTAGGTAGACATGCTCTGTAATGCGTGCGAGGGCGAGCGTTTTGATGCACAACATTTGTATTCAGTTTTACGACCTCGTAATCTATGTTTCCAGTTAAACAAACACAAAACAACTTTCCGTGAGTGAAAGCTCTGCGATAAAAGTAGAATACATGAAACATGAAGACAAATGCTAGCGTTTGTGCACGGGTTTGGTGTTTATTTCATTAACGTTTTTCTTCAACGAGAGCGCTTCAAAAGAAACAACTGTGATGTAGCAGTTCCTTTGCTGCAAACAAGTCGTGCCGAACAATACTTAAAACTTACAACGTCCGTCAATGTTTGCAATAGTATATTTTGTAGTTTAGAACTTGAAAATGATATTTCAAATTTGATTGCTCTCGCGTCGCGTTCCAGAATCCTTCACATTAGACACTCCAACAATAAATTGAGCATTTGGTTGGGAACGAAACTAAGTAAACTCTGCTATTAACACAATTATTTCTTTTCCTTTTCAACGCTGATTATAATGTCTGATTATAATTGTCTTTATATGAAAAGGATTGCTAGACAGTCCTGGTGAAAGTTTAATTAGTCCATTTTTAAGACTGCAATTTCTTACGACAATCAATTTTCCATAATTATACGTTCAAAACGTTCAGGATATACTAAACTGATTTCATCATACAGCGCTAAAGCTACTGTTTTCTTAGGATGCCCCTTTCTCATTAAAACTCAAAGCCACAATTTAAATTTGCATTCGCAAAAGAGTCTTCAATCTTTATTCTAACCCGCAGGTTTAATTAGAAGTCCTGCAGAAAAACACGTCCATTGAAGTAAGGTAACCGAAGTTCCTGGTTTCATTTAAGATTACATACATCCTTAGAGAATGGAAAAGACAAAGGAATCTTTTCTCTTTCATGGAATAAGCAATTCCAAGCGAACATATTTATGAATTGCTAGTGTACACCTGCCATCAAAAATAATTGCAAATACTGTTGGAAAGATATTAAATAAAATTACATATAAAAACGCAATGCAATATGTTTAGTTTTATATATATTTACAAAGGACAAACGTTTTAATTGAGTATTTCTTTAATGAGAACATTCCAAGTGAAAAACAAATCATCTACCAAATTTCCTTGAACATCAGTTTCTTTAATTGTTATTTTAATGTTATTCCTATTTGTTATTCGACTAAGAGCGACATACAGTTTTCCTCTTCTTCAGTTTCATTAGCAATCCTTTGCTGCACTCTCTGCCTCATCTCATCTCTTCTTTGATTTTCCTCTTCTTCAGTTTCATTGGCAATTCTTTGCTGCACTCTCTGCCTCATATCTTCTCTCCTTTGACTTGATTCTGCCTCAGTTTCAGCAGCTATTCTTTCTTGCGCTGCTATTCTGAGATTCCTTCTACGAACATAACGCTGGTCATCATCCTCCTGTTCACGCCTCTGCGCCTGCCTTAGTCTTGCTGCTGAGGGTATGGCCTCTAGTCGTTCTTGTGAACTACTTGCATACTGATCTCACCTCTTGCATTACAACAGCTTGTTGTTCATGTTCTTGAGATAATCTTTCTCTCGTTCTTCTTTTTTCTCTCTCGGTTCAGTCTATTTTTTCGTTCGAGTGGAGTTTCCATGCTTAAGCTTATTTCAAAGGTAACTTATTTTTGTTGTGACAGTAATAAACACTTAGAATACAGTACTTTTGAGCCGCAATAGAAGTAGTTATAGCCATTTGTGTCATATCCTAGATACAGAAATTCAGCATTACTGAAAGTAACTGCGAGCTCGTGTATTTATATTGTAATATGCAATACCCCGCTGAACTTGGTATCCACGATTTGGACTCGAGTATATAAGGCTCTGGATCTCTCTAATTTTTTTTAAAGTGACTTATTATAGTGCACTTGTACAGCGAAAATGAGTGTATTAATTTACCAGTGAACTGAAACCAAGACCGCCAGAGCTAATTTCTTGCTATCTATTCTTAAGAGCGTGACATGAAACATATAAATGAATAAATATATAAACACACGACGGTCATTTTTAGTATTAGATTATTTACTAATTCAAGAGTAGTTCGTTTCTTATGATGATAAATTTATAGCTGATGAGGCGAAGTCAGTCAGTTAAACCAGTTTATTAGGGGTGAGATATTCATTAAAATATAAAACAGTCTGAATCAAATGACAAGAATTGGAATGTCAGAAAGCCCGAACTGTTACTAGGGAAATATCAACTGCCTTTGTTACAAATAAAAGGCCAACATTTCATGATGAAAAGATGAAATAGGTCGTGGTATAAGTTTTTCCAGCAAGAGATTAAGCCTCTGGGGTGTGTGAATATTCTTAATCGTATCTTTGAACGAAATCGATGGAAGTAAAATTCTAACTGAACAAAATAAGTATAAAACACCTTCTAAAAATATTTAACATAAACCAATAAGTAAGTCTTTAAGAATAAAACCCACATCCCATAACTTGTGTCTTTTTTGAACCAAATATCGAAAAACTAGTCCGCTTTTCCATCACAGAAAAGTTTTTCGTGCTATTTCCTCAGCTTCTTTCCAAATGTCCTAGCATTGTATGGAGTTGTTCTCTTCCGATACCTGAGTGAATATGTAAAGAACTTTTTTACTACCTTCTCATTCATATTTAACTCTGACTGCAACCGTTGTGGCAACGGAGCTACATACCTTGACTCTTTTAGAGGTGCCCATTGAGAGGGAATTCTCAGCAAACTATGGCCAGACTATGACATTCATTCGAAAAGTTTTGATAGCCAGAGTCGTAGAAAGTTTGTTTGGGCCTTTGTGGGAAAAACGGCATCCATTGGAGAGGTGGTTGCCTCAGTTTCTTTGTGGTCGTCTCTTTGTAAGACTTACCAGTCAAAATCTCTTTCTAAATCTTTTGGGTATTTCCAGAAGCTGGTCATTTTTGTCGCTGGATTATGAGCATCCTTAGCCTTGCCCTCACAAGTATCCATGTAGTTTTCAAACAATTTATTTTAATATGTTTTCCCTGACCTCTAGTGAATGAGTGCGTGATGCTCCAATTCACAGATCAATTTGCATGGGGCAAGGCTCGAATGTTTGTGTCGTTTGAAAGATTTATTCATGAGAGCTATAGTGTAGGTCTAGTATATGTAATGACAATTGATATTAGATATTATTAGAGGATAGTATTAAATGATATTAGAATAGAATAGAATAGAATAGAATGAGGCTATAGGAACGAACCTTCTGGCCCATTCTTGGGTCGGATAATTACTTCGATAATTATTCGGTTGTTTACCCAAGTCCCATGCCGTATTTCTAGCCGCGTCAACCATGTCGGCAGCGAGATTCGAACCCGGGTCTTCCCGCTCGCAAGTAGGTTCGCTCACCAGTCGACCAAGCTGGTGTGCAGTCGACCAAGCTGGTGTATTAGAATTCACCTGTAAGATAGAAAATTGTCTAGTTATTTTATTAGGTTTTTATTATTACTTTCAGTGTATCTATGCAATTTTTACCTGCATGATTGATGTATTTTAATTCGAAAGTCATGTTCTTCTTCAGTGAATCGCTGTTTTGTATACTTTTTCCATTTATTGTTTATGTTGCTCCTCGGAAAAGTTTTATGCAAAATATATTGGATTATATTTTTACTTACACATATACATTAATTTTTTAAACCCACATCCTATTTACGAGTATATACATATATGTATGTTTTCGATGCTTTAATATGTGTAAATATTTTGAAGTTTTTGCTTATAAGTAATTTTCTTTCTTAAGTGACGTAAATTCTCAATTCATAAATTGATTAAATTCGGTGTCTTTAACTAATCACCAGCTTGGTCGACTGGTGAGCGAATCTGCTTTCAAGCGGGAAGACCTGGGTTCGAATCCCGCTGCCGACATGGTTGACGCGGCTAGAAATACGGCATGGGACTTGGGTATACAACCGAATAATTATCGAAGTAATTATCCGACCCAAGAATGGGCCAGAAGGTTCGTTCCTATAGCCTCATTCTATTCTATTCTATTCTAATCCATCCCCTCACAAGAGGAACGGTTATTTCCTCTGCATCAATACAGCTAACTCATCATTCACAATATCAACTCTCAATCAAATAAATCTCCATTAATACAGGTCCCAATTCGAATTAGATGAAGGCATTCTTCATTTGCAGCATGGAAAGATATCTTATTTTCCTTGAGCGTGTCTTGCCTGAAGAACGTTTTAGTTATAAAAATCTTTTTTTTGCACCCGACTCGCTGCCTGCTGTTCCCGTTGGTCATGTTTGTTGTTGACGATTTGTTCGTTGATCACAAAGTGTATATGCAAAACCAACTGATTTCTTGAATTGATTTTGAGCTTATTCATATACACTATTTAAAGAAGCAAAATATAGTTTCAACCTACTTATAAAGTAAATAAAATGATATCCGTCCACAATTAATCTTTCGAAAGATAAACCATAACAACATTAATTATATTTACGTACGCAATTCCATATTCTATTCCAGTTCTTGTTTCTTGTAAAAATGAATATTTGGGTTTCAAGTAGAGCTTCTTAAGCCCTTGTAAGTATATATGTATTATGAAATCTAACCATAGATTTACTCATATAATTTATATTTTCGAGAATGAAAATTCTGAAAGCGTAACTTTTCCAAGTAATTATTTAACTACTACTTAGTGCGCTCAGATTACAGCTCAATTTCCCTTTGTAATATTTTGATGATAATATTTTTCAAGTTAGGAAAAGCAAGCCTTTTAAACTTTACTCTTAGAAAAAAAAATCATATTGATTACTCGTTAAAAAAATATATGTGAATTAATTCTTTTTTACAAATTGTTTCTCGACTACTGGGTATACTTACCCGAGTCTTTATTGTACTCATTTGTAGTGAATCACTTCTCACTAATATTTTTTGACCCGCTTTTCTTGTTTAAATATTAATTGAGGTTTCATGAGTATGTCTGAAATTTAGGCTCGCTACCACATTTTAGGAAAGATATGTTAATTTAATTTCACTTCTCTTTATTGTGCCAGTTTAAATATTATGTTTTGACCTATCTAGTGCTTAGAGCTTATTCGTTTCAAAATTTTCAATATAATTTTAATATATTCTGAAATCGTATTCTATACTTCCATAGCATGTTTGTTATGTTAGCTAAACATGCTTGCTTGCTTAAAAATAACTTGTCTAACCTTTGTCTTCTAAAACGGTACTCGAACAGTTTATCTAATTTGGTGCTTGGAAAATTGAAATAAAGTTACGGACTCAATACAGGATTTTTTGGTGTAAAATTGAAAATGGATATTTGCGGCAACTGCTGTACAAAATTTAGCCATCTCGTTTCAACTTTAAATTGTTCCATTATTTTTAGTGTTGAGTGATGGAGGAAACAAGAAATTTCTGTACGGGCAATAACTGTTGACAGTGTTCTTCACTTGCAAGTTATTTATAGCAAGTACACGAATTTCTGTGACTTCTACAGACGTGCTCAAGAACTAATGAAACTAATTAAAGACAAACACGCCAGTCAAATTTTACGGTCCATTCGCTTCTTTGGTCGTTCTAGGAACAATAATTGTACAAGAGAACATTAACAGAAACAGGCATACCAGACGTCGCTGCTTATTCTGCTCCGGATCATTGCCCCCATGATACCACTGCACACTGCTTGACTTCAGTACCAGCCAGTCAGAATCTGAACTACGTGAGTGCTTCTTATTTTTACCTCGTAAAACCCATTTAGAATGCCTTACGAGTTGTAATAAACTGAACATACAGAGCTAGCGGGACGCATCCACGCGCAAATACTTGCAAGAACAACTTCTTGAGAAGGAGCTGTGGTATTGAAAGATCAATTTGCTCTAGTGACTGTACCCTATTTAAAGCGGGGAATGTGAAATTGGTTCTTTCACAGGAAATAATGAATTCTTATTTCGAAGAGAATTGACGCTAAAAAAAATTTATCCTTGCTCTTTCGGAGATTTGAGCAAATTTTCTAGCACAAGCAAACATACCTGCTTTGTGTTTAGCAAAATTAAACTGGAATATAAGGAACCATTAACGCACCAATATGTACCCGAAAGCCTCAGCATACGTTTCAGCAGAATAGTGTTATTTGAACTGCCTCGTGAGCTGGAAAATCTAAAATACAACGAGAGGTAAAAAAATTCCCACCTAAGAAAAAATGTTTATTTTCCACAGACTTAACTGCGTTAAGCTTAGGTATGATCTGCTGCAACAGGATAGTGCTGAGATCCCTGGTAAACCATCATATTTAAATGATGCTTACAGCTGATGATGGAATGATCGCATTAATTTCATACAACACTTGTTGCCGCAATTCTAATGTTTATTGAAGTTTTTAAATACCACAACCGCGTATACACAATTTATCGAGTTCGCAACACTATGTCGTATATGCTAGTCATGTGTATGTGCTACCAACTTTGAGCCGAAAACGTTGAACAGCTTAGATCATTAGACTAGAAATTTATGTTGTAAATATATGGTATGGAAATTTTTTTCAGTTATCTCCATATTTGCACCACATAGTTAACTTTTCTTGATATTCCGTCTCACAATCCACGAAAAAAAAACACCAATGAAATGAACTCCTCATTCCAATTCAATTCAATTATTTGTAGTGCATATTTTAACATGTCAACTACTAATATTAAATCAAAAATATCAGCTTGCACAATTGCGTTTGTTAAAGAATTCGCAGACCACAATCTCACAAGCTCGTAAACAGAGCGAGTCTGTCAAGGTAAATAAACTTCTTAAAGCATATCACATACACGAATAGAATAATATTTGGCTCAGTGATTCCTTCATTTAAATTTACAATTAAATAGGCTAGTATTACAGAGAATGAACGCAAGCCGAGCCCGCAAAAACTTTGAGATGTTTTCTACTGTGCGACTTATGTAATTAAAATTTTTATATTAGAGATGCCATCAAAAAATAATGACAGTTTCCATTACTCATTCCTACATGCAAAATTTAATTTCTTTCATGCAGGATTGAATTTACTGTGGAGTAATTTTTTTCACTGTGTGACTTATGCAATTAATATTTTTATATTAATGACGCCATTAAAAAAAAGGTTTTCATTCCCTATTCCTGCATATAAAAATTAAAACTTAAAAAAAGTTTTACACCAATAAACTTTGAAAAATACTGACATGTGTATCTTTCATTTCGTGATTATTTCTTTGATAAGCTCTCACATTTTCGTATTATTAATTTCCTCAAGGCAAGTACCTACACCTTCACAGTCTCTTCACAAGTTCGTCCCCTAATTAACCGTGTGAGAGCAGAAACAGTCGAAAGCTACTTTTCAACGATAAGTTGTTTAATATACATTCAACACACATTTGCACATACCGAGGCTTATTCACACATACAGCACCCTAACTATTATTAGTAAAGTGTGTATCTTCTCTCAAGTTGTTGGCTATAAATATTGAAACATAACTTTGTTGAGAAGTCAAATTTTTAAAAAGGTGGTCTAGGATTGAAATGCACCTATTTCTGGGAATTATTATTAAAAGTTATATTGCTAGAGAAGCCAATATCATGAGAATGCTGACTTCTCCATCAAGCAAAATCATCGTTTTATCAAAACCTCATCCACACATGCACCAGTTCCTGACTTTCAGTTCAATTCTGATGGTAAACTATAAAATTCCAAGCCCAACAATTTCATTAAAATTAAGTCAATTGATGAAGTTTTAGAAAATGGGTCTTTTCGATCAGTTCTTCACCCCGACTGACAAAATGAGCTGTTTGAGAAGAGTACACAAGAAAGGAATTTAAATTATTTTATGATCAAGAATAATAAAATATTAGACTAGAATAAGGCAATAAGAACGAGCTGTTTGGCCCATTCTTGGGTCGATACCCAAGTCCCATGCAGTAGAATAGAAATATTAGTTAAGAAACCTGAGATAAAGCGCATATAAAAAGCATATTCCAGGTTTCTGAAGACAGTATTTCATTTCGTAAAGTATATAGAACGAAAAGTAATGCACTATTTTACAATCATCAGTAATTATTTACCTAGTCAGCAGCAATGTTAGTCAATGATTCACTTGTTCGACAGAATGGCATTGAAGTATACTTTCCTAATGCTGAAGTATAGTAGTCATTTATTTGTGAGGTCCCGAATAATTAATTGATTAAAATTAATTAATCGTTATTGAAAACCTAAATATATTATTAAAAATAACAATATAATTGAAGACTCTCTCTTTATATGAGAAATGAAATATTTCATATATATCTGTTTACTTTTGATGACGGTAGGTGATCAATAAGAGCTCAAATAGTTCCAAATCGTTCAAAGTATGTGGGTTTGCTTCTTAATTATTTGATTGTTGCAATTTTTCCATGTGTTGTCTTGTAAACAAAATAACAAATATTCTATTGTGTTTTTATTTATTGTTTCCCTGATATTTGAATTACTCCGTTACATGCATGTGCCTGATCAAGACGTTTCAAGATTTGTCTGCCATTTTCTCTATGGAACAGATTCGGCATAGAGGCAAACTCTATTAAAAACAAACCAAAAACTTACGGAAAGTATTTAGTTTCGAATACAGTAAATATGAGGGTCATATATTTGCTGAAATATATTTAAAAATGCACTATACGTTTTGCGTCAAAGGCAATCACACCTGTTTTCAAATTTTAAAATCTTTCAAAATTTTGTCAAAGTTTTCTGTCATTATTATGAGTTCAACACCCAAATAAGAACTGAAATGTCACTTTATCATAAATTGGCGTCGAGTTTCAGTAGACATATCTGCTCCACGACCCATGGATGCTTACAAATTTGTTCCTGCTTAATCTGTAGGATTGTGTAGGATGCGAACGTGACCTGCAGACTTGATCTTCTCTATGCCGAGTCTCCAAGGCTTAATGCTACGTGACCTGCTTCCAGAAGCCTGTCGGAGAAATTATCCATCTCCACTCCACTCAATTCAGGACTAGAGGAAAGTTGTAGGTTGAAATGAAATTTAATAATACTTCCAAATTCATTTTGTTGATGAATTAGAGTCATTTTTACCTTCAACGCGTGGAATTACGAAACACGACTCATATCAGTTTTCCTGCCTACTTTTGATTTACTGTCAATATTAAGTACGAAATTAGTTAAAATATATGTCTTTCCCTATGGAATACAGAATCTCCCAACTTTTGAAGTTCATATTTGCATGAGTCAGGAATAAGAAGCAAGTTGACTTACGCTAGTTTTAAATGAAGACTAACCCAAATCTCATGGCACTTCTGGCTTGGAGACAATCTTCGTGTAAGTTATATCAAGGAAACTCGAGAAGGTAAAAGCAACTGCTCTAATCGGATTATGCATGAAGGCAAAGATCATAATTTACAACTTATTATTTCAAATAAGTTTTAATTTATATCAGCTAAAGAATCAGAAAAGTTCAAGAATTTGAGAACAAATGATTTGAGAGAAAAGTTCTTCAAGAAAAAAATGAAAACTAACCCAAATGGATTGGTTTTGTTGTGTACTGGATGGATTCGTATCAAAATCAACTTGCCCTCGAAAACAAACAGATGAATCAACATTGAGCGATGCTTGAATTTCAGAAGATGGAAACGGTTTTTTGGTTGGAGCAGCAATGGGTAGAAATTTCTTGTATCTCTGGTGTGAAACATTTGCTTCAGGAACAAATGTGTACCAGTTTTATAATTCTATTACGATCTTGAAATACACAAGTCTTTTCACTGATATTTCACAATGTTATGGAAATGCTCCAAGCAAATGATATCGCAAACAAATCATATCTGTGATAATATTCTTGCCTTCGTTTCTTGTAAGCCACAGGATAGGGGAAATTTCGGTGGTCGATATTTTCAGAACCAGCTGTCCATGTCGGGACTTTTTTCCATCATCTAAATTTTCTAGAGAAAAGAAGGCTTTCGTTTTATCGCTACGAGACTGTGACTCAGAACGGTTTTTTTGCCCAAGTGAATTACCATGTACCTTTGTGCACATTGCATCAATTAACTCTGTTAAATTTACTCGATCCCTACCCACGTGTTTTATCTTCTTGTGTAAGCTGAAGATAAAGAAAGTTCTGTTAGCTAACACGATGTGTTAGTTTATATTACTGTAAGTTTCCTTCATTTCTCTTTCATCTAGAAGTGAATCTGAATTGTAACATAGCTGTAGAAAAAATAAAAATTATAAATTCCTGCATTTATATTTCAAACCCATTACTACTACAATGCTCATTTTTGTATCACTATCACTATCACAAACCCATTACTACTGCTATACTCATTTCTCTATCACTATCACAGGATATATTTATGATTTCAAGGTTGAAAATCTAATTATGACGAAGTAACTGTTATTTTAGTACTCATAAAACATATATCAAACTGTGAACGAGTAACGTGTTCAATTGAAGATCTTCTTTACGTCACTTACTGAAAGCCTGTATTAGTGATAAAGACCACCAGCTTGGTCGACTGGTGAGCGAACTCGCTTGCGATGCGAGAAGACCCGGGTTCGAGGCCTGCTGCCGCCGTCGTCGGTTTGTGTATGACCATCGCGTGGCTAGAATTACGGCATGGAACTTGGGTACGACCTAAGAATGGGCCAAAAGGCTCGTTCCTATCGCCTCATTCTATTAGTGACGTAAAGTGCACAGTTAACTAAAACATGAAAATTACGAAAGATTTTTCAAATAAAATTATCTCAGCTACAACAACGTTTAAACAGATTGTGTTCGTACACAAGAAAACATTCAATAGGATTAGATCTAGTATTATTCAAGCCTTTAATCTGGACTTCAGACCCTCATTCACTCAGAAGACTACTCATATTTCCTGATTTAAGCCTCCTGTTACATAAGCGTTTGTCACTGAATTTATTAAAATATTCAAAAAGAATATAAGCATTTTTTGAAGGTGAAACACAAGCAAAATAGCCTTATTCATCTAATTAGGCCAGTATAGCCGTCCAAATGAGTCTCACACAAGTAAAAATTAGTTTTAATTTTGTCCTCATCAACGTCAAGCTGCAGAATTTTAGCTTCATCTTTAGTGTTATTTATACTTTGAAATATATATTCTTTAGACAATAATCTTTTTACAGACTAACATTTCATGTTTACATCCAGTTCGTTGTATTTTTTCATGTCAAACCAAACAGTATTTCTACGTATACCAAATTTTTATACCTAAATTTGCAGCATGTGTGGTTATATAACCCGCTACTAGCGAATACTCATTTTCGAGCTATCTTGTAACCACAAAAATTCTTCGCAGAAACGCTGCCCTTGTACACTACATTTTTTTCATCAAAACGAAATGTATTCATGTTTGTATGAATACATGTTTGTTTTGAGGGTCTTTAACAATGGAGACCAGTCCAGCTGAAGCTTCCTTCATTTGAGGGAGTTGATGAAGGAAGAAGTGCAAGGAATGAAGAAGGAGTTGTGTTCCTTCTTCATTCTTTGCCCACCGAATGTTGATGATAAGACGAGTCATCCAATGCCGTTTCTCTTTATTTTTCTTTCTGTTTTCAATAAACTCACAAGTACATGAACCTAAGCAAGTTCAACTACATTTTTATTTAAATTTATTGGCTGATCATCGCATATTGTGAGACAGAAATAGAAATAACACAGTAGTAAAATATTTTATGAAAAACATATTCGCTGAAATTGAAGCTTATGATTATAATTGCACCCATCTCTTGTATCTAATTCTTTAGATAAGCTAAAAAATATTTCATGTACCACAAAAAATAGATATACATATATTATTTTTAATAAGATTTGGACTAACATTTTGAACTGCTCTATAAAAATTCCGCATACCAAAAAGTATTGTTCCCATCTGATTTAAAGATCTACTCCATTATTCAAGGCTAAATTAGCTATATCAATATATTTGTATCAATTTATATTGATATAAATTACATGATATAATTTATATCAATAGAAATATTCCCTTACACCACGAAGCCGTGTAGGCTTTTGACGTTGTCTTTTAATGAAAATTTTTATTTTCATTTTTATTATTTAACACTCTTGTATTTAATAATCAATGTAATATATTTAATAATAATCATTTAATAATCATTTAAAATCATAGATCCGCTGAGATTATACTTATATTAATACCCTTGAGCACAACATCAGTAATACTTCTTAAACACTAGCCTTTTATTTCTCACTGCTAATAAGACTGATTGAATGATATCCATGTTTTTTCTGCTGATATTATTTTACATGTACGTAAATAAACGTCTCTGAGATATAAGCAATCTGTCAGTATGTTCCCAAAAAATTAGTAAACAACAATTGTTCATTGATATTGCCAAAGAATTGTAATTGTGAGACAATTTTTTTATACAATCATACTCGTATATACAGAAATCAATTGATTCTGTACAAATACTTTTCGTCAGAAATCAACCTGTTTGCTAAGTCCAAAATATGACAGCTTGACTAATTTCAACTTCATCCTTATTAACGTTTGCTGATGTTATAGTTCTAGTACCATTTAATTGTAGTAATTTCGATTACATATCCAGAAAAAATGAACTCAAGCTTCATTCCCTGTAGAACGTTTAATAATATTATCAATGACTACTACGTACATAATTTCTTCGAGACCAAATAAGATCTTAAATTATTTTTTACAACATTCATCTACAAACAATTCACAAATCTTTTCTGCATATTGCGAGCTGAACGCTTATGGCAAAATTAATTTTAGCGTTTTTTCATTGTTAAAAGCTTTTTACGTATTACGATCAGATGCTTTCCTTCTTGCGTTACTGTCTCATGCATAAAGCACACTTGCAACCTGCACACTGTGACAAAACCATATCCTCTTCTACAACAAGGTTTTTAAGGCACAAACCTTGTGCGTGCGGCAAGTCACAGTAGCACATCTTATTCAATGGAGGTTAATATTTGACTGAAGCCATAGAAGCTTAGTGGCAGCAGCACTGGTGCCACTATGCACCAGACCTGACTAATCTAGGACCACAAAGCCTGACGTGTCCCTTCATGTGAGCCAAATTAGAATTTGAGCGTTCGTATTCAGGGTCCCAGGATATTTACCATCGTGATTCTAACTCCGAGTACTAATTCTCATGTACATGACTCCAACGCTTGACGCTAGGCCTTTCAATTAAAAGCTCAATAACATGCGTCCATATAATGTTCATATTATATGAATCGACTTAGAAGGGCACTCTTTCAATGAACTCGTGTATATACATGTATAGATATATACGAGTATATGTATGTAGGTATGCCCATATAAGATACTATTATTGGCTTAAAAATAGGAAATCGAATAATATCATTATTCTCTTAAAATTGACCCAGTTCGGGTGAATGAAGTCTGGAAAATTTACAAACTAAATTTTACGATCGACTCAAACCCGAATCCCACTTGATTACCATAAAATCTCTCCTCGACTCCAAATAATGCTTATGGCTAAATAGATAAATCGATTTTATTTCTTCTGATTCAGTTCGACTGTCTAGCGCTCAACATATTTTTGCTTCATTGTAGAAGTTTTTCTGTGAAAAAATCATCAATGGATATTGAAACTCATTTCAGGAACATGAGAAATATATATTAGCATACTGAGTCTCAAGTTTTTGATATGTAAAGTCGTTGGATAGAATGTCCTAACGATCGCAAGGAAATAAAATATAGAAGAAGTAAGTAATTAGAGTAATTTGAACCACACCCTGATGAATTTTTATTCACTTCAAAATCATAATATGAGCGATTAAAGACTCCGAAATTGAGGACCTGATTTCATCAACCTTTTCTACTGCTATGCTTTCGTTACTGATGTTCAGCTACTGATACTGAGAGAAGTGAAAATCAGTTTGTGGGGAGTTAGTGAATATGGCAACACTTTAAAACTTCCTGTTACAGTTCTGAAATGCCCTCAGTAATGTCAGAACTGTGGGGCTTGGCAGAGTCTTGGGTAAACCTGAGTCTATTTCAGCTTAATCTTTTACGCTACACGTGTTTACACTATATTTTACATAATTTTACATCTACTAAAGAACTCGTAGGGCAAATGGTTCGGATTACAATTTCTCCACCGAAGTGCCCGGAATTTTAGGTTGGTGTATCTCATAGACATGGAAGAACGAACCCAAAATTTAAGCACAAGGAAATAAAATAGAACCTCATATTTTTTTATTGATATGGTCATGAAAAAGTGTCATTGGAAACGTTGCAGAATCTCTATAATATCTGTAAGAAAAATATGAGATCTTTTTTTTCACTGCTAGTCTCATATAACAAAATTAAAGGAAAAATATTCTTCCCTTAGAATCTAGAGCATTCATCGGCTACGCTGTTCTTAGCCAAAACGCTAAGCAATAATTGAAACACATATGATAAGAGGTTGTACTTCAAATAAAGTTATATTTGGTGATGAGTGTTTGGATTGTCAACGATGTCAGGTTCGTATTATAGCTCGATCTCGCTTGACTATACTGAAGCTCCTCTAAAATCTGCTCCAAAACATAGAGAGTTTCAGGTTGGCACTCTGAGTTATGACAACAGAGTCTCGGGGACAAAACAAACCAGTTTTTCCTGGTTTAAGTTATATGCTTCTGTCTCAAAACTGCTTCACTGCGGTAGAGGGGAAAATGATAGGGTGAGCTGAATGCAAATTTATAGCACAACGTGGCCAGGAGTAAAAAGAATGAAAGAAGAAAAATATGTCATTGTTCAAGCGTTTTTCTTTAATATTTCGCTATGTTGAGGCCTTGAAAAACAATTCATATTATTTTCAGCGCTCAACTCATTAACTACTGCAACCTGATAAGCAATTTCAGCATACATAGTTTTTCCTGCGAAAATTATGGACCTCACTTTTCATTTCATAGTAAATGAGATACGCAAACACGTAAGCAATCTCTGATACATGATTATCTCTATGATGTTGAACCATACTGGCGAATACAGCAGGACTTCTCATTTTCAAGCAACCTTATAAGCACATGCATCTAGATTTTGACATCAAACTCATATAATAACGCTCAATATCCTCGAGATAATTCACGGTCATTGGATTTTTAAGAATGGGTGCGAATACAACGAGGTTTCAAGAACAAATGTCTTTTACAGTGTGATTAAAAAATACTCCTCTGCACAAACTTTTTGATTATTGAAAATGCGTGTGATAATTTGATTGCACGAAACTTCACTTCATCTGTAGGAAAACGAAATGAAACACTGAAATTGACTACAAATGAACTTCATTATTTCAGTGCATCAAAATTCAAGAAGTTTTCTTCTTGAGCTCTTTGTTTCTCGACTATCAATTTACTCCTAATTTTTAAGACCAAGTATCAAGTAGTTTTATAACTATTGATGTAAATGATTTACCAAGTACCTCGTAATTTTTTCATCAAAATTCAAGTCGCTCAAAAGACACCAAAAGCCATTAACATAGATTGAACTATCACCTTACTATAACAATCAACGGTTTCCGACACGGACTAGATTGAAGCAAAAGCTTGTAGGTCAATAGCTCGTACTAGATTGTTATGACATCACTTTATAAGAAGCAACAATAAACTGAAGAGAATGTCACACTGACATACGAACACATCGTTACCGATCAAGTGCCCAGGATATACAGAAACAAAACTGATAATTTACGTTGCATATATCTATCTAAAACATAATACACATGCTCAATGCCATTTTGGCGCGACTCACATACGTGATAAAACAACACCTTCTACACTTTTTATATTATTGACACATCACTTAGGATGCAGGCTCATCTAAATCAGTCTGAAGTGAAAGCAAATATCAATAAAGTGGCTGAAATTCTCCAACTGTTTTTCATAACAAACTTCTGCTGGTGGAATGGACAGGCCGTGTCTCAGGTGTTCAGTTCCCTGGAGAGACTGTCTGTGGCCGAACCTCAAAGAGGATCTGCAAGCTCCGACGCAACTCTGCAATATCAAATTCAATATCGAGGAAATTGCTTGAATGTTGATGGAAAATTGCTGGGTTTCAGTGGCAAGAGATGGGGAGAAAAAATCTCGTCAATAATGCAGAATACGATGCTTGTCCAACCTTGAACAATGTTAATAAAGACGTGCTTCAGAATGATACACTAAATCAGTGCTATACTAACGAATTACCTTGAAGCAATAGAAAAATTTTAACTGCATCATTGGTAAAATATTAGTATTATTGATATGACTATAGTAAATAATAATAGTACTAATATTGCTATAACTAACTAAACCGAAATCTGAACAGACAATTCATTTTCAATGCTATTAAACACTTTTAGTAATTTAGCACATATTCAGAGTGCATTCAAACTTTGTCACGCCATGCATGCCCAGCGTAGGGAGGATTGGATTTCATCCGAGGCTGTGACCACTCCAGAGCATGCAAGGCCCGAGAGGATGAAGTGCCTCCAAGGAATGCTTTACAAACTGCTGCACTTCGTATAAACACGTTCTTTAAAGTTAGAATCTACATCTAGAACACAAACGTTAGAATTTAATGTGATCCTGATTTATTTTCATTTGAATTTGCTGGTCTACGAGCTGTAATTTTATCGTATGCCACTTCTGTCATTTATTTTGCTTTTTAATTCTGGTTTATCATTGCTGTGCCTCTCCCTACCATTCTTTTTCTTTTTTGCTCTCGTATCTCCATCTGCGCAATCATTTCCCAACTTATCCACTTTTCTTCGCACTTTTCCACTTTTATCCCCGTCTCCCCTCTCCTTTTCCGTCCAGTAGTGTTTTCTTTTATATTTGGCTATTCATTCTCATCTCGCTTCTCATTTACCCTCCAGTTGTCTTTTCTTTCTTATTTTGCCATCTTATCCTCATCTCTTCTTTCCTTTCATCACCTGACCTCTTCGCTCCTCACCTATCCAGTTGTCTCTTCTCCTCTCTCCTACTTCTGCATCGCCTCACTAACATATATTTTTTTCTCCTTGCTTGTTTTATCTGTTTTTTATTGTTCTTTTCTCTCCTCACCTGCATTTGCCTCTTCATTTGTATGCTTTTCCTCTTACAATACATGTTTTTAGTGTTAGTCTGTGTATACATGTAGGTATCCATTTCTTATAAATACTTGCTTGATTTTAAGTGAAATTCACCATTTAAATTAAAAATGAGGATACTCGAAGGTAGCCTTCCGTTAATATTTGCCTAAACTAATAAAAGACTGACGATACATCTTCAAATATATGTTTTACGAAGTAGTTATTTATGGCATATACAAAGTTAGTTAATCGAATTACGGCTTAGATAGCAATGTAAAAGATTTCTACGTTTAGTCTTACTTCAAACAGTACAATTACAGAAACCAGGTACCATAATAAAATACGCTGAACACACGGAAAATCGAACAGAGTCCGAAAAAACAGAGTCCGAAACAGTTCCTTGAAGTAACAAAATCTGAGTATTGTTTTTCTTTTGATGAGGAGTTAGACAGAATACCTGCAGGTAGAGTTCAGTTAACCCAGTTAAGCCTCCCAAATCTCGGGGGCATTAAAACGTGACCGTTGCTCTGGACGAGCTCATGCGAATCAAAGAGGACTACTTCTGTCCATCTCATCACCTCCGTGGCTGATAGGAACTTGTTAGGATCATAAGCCCCCAACGTGATGCAATAATTTAGTTTCCCAGTTTCTTATTAGTTCATGTTCATCAGTTTATTTCATTGCATTGGATGTCTTATGATTATAGACGAAAGGTTTTAATTTCCTTCCGGTCGTCTGTACGGTTAATTTGTATCGTAATTGAATCAATTTCCTAATCGGCTCAACTTTAAAATAAATTTCAACCGAATTGAAGTCCAACTCCTGTAACCTTTTCGTAGCTTTATCGTCAGAAGAATTTAATGTGAGCATACAGTGCTCCCAGGTTTTCTATCGAAGTCTTAATTACTCAGAAATTGAGGAAATTGAGGAACTGAGAGCCACAAACACATATCATTTAGGTGCCAGTGCTCACTCAGAGACAACTGAAGAACCTGAAAACGAGTCTGACAGTAACTACGAATACAGGAATTGTGATGGATTTTCTATAAAAAAATACTCTTTTAACCCCAACTCACTAACTCGCGTAGTGTTTTCCCTTTTGAAAGCATTCCTCGAAATTTTTGCTCTTTAAGAGCTTTAAAAACACATTGGAAGTTAAAACATTTTAACTCTGAGTAAAAATTTCGTGATCAAGAACACACTGCGCCAACTATACGAAGATAGAGGACTCAATTTTTGTCTCACCAGACACCAGGTCTTTTTTCTGCAACGCTGAATGATTTATTTATGGCCAGGATTACCACAACTTGAGTCCTCTCTGTGGCTAAATTTGGACTGAAAGTAAACCAAAAGGAGACCATATATAAATTTTGCATGTATTGTATAAAACATGCCTAAAATAATCTTCATTCAATAAACGAAAACGAAATATTCCCCTCACGAAAAGTTTATTGAAATAAACATCAAAGTATTCACATAATCTTAATCATTTTGCATCTTTTACTGAAGTAGAAAGGAATTATTTGATTTCGACGTTGCTGGAGCTAGGTTTATTTGCCGTACAGTATGCATGATTTAAAGCATTCCAACATTGTATCTGTCACTGTGAGATCTTCGCAGCAGATCGAGTTGCTAATAAAACAAGTTTATATTATAATACTGTCATTCAAAAATGTAATGTATTCTATTTCTTGGTTTATTCCCAGCTGCAATTACAAGCGCAAACATTCTCGCGATGAAAGCATTGTTGTCTGAAATTGTACGACTATGAAGTGCAAAGGTACAGAATTGCTTGAGATACTTATGGTGATATATGGCAAGCCAGAAGGTAACTTGTGGTATGGAATTATTTTCTTGAATGTATTTTCTAAGCACCAATCCATCAAATTAACGTTCCTGTACTGCTGTTCAATAACAACAATATTTTCACCAGCTAATGACATCATTAGCAACTCCGATAATTCGCATTTATTGAATTGACTCAAAATATTATTTGGACTGAACAGCGAAAGATTATTGCATGCACCTGGAACATCACACGATTTAGAGCATTACTTATATTTGAATCAGTACTCCATTGAACATATTGAGTGTACTGATGAATGTTTTTGCCAGCATAGAACAGAGTGATTATTTAACAGAAAGCAAACGAAGCTGGAATTTAACTTGTATCAGTAAAATATCAAACATGTCATTTTATATGCCTGTCATTTTTACAGTTTCTTTCAAAACTTATAGTAATATTAATATTTTCAGTAAAGGTCAAAAAATGACCAAAAGTAACAAAATGGCCGAACTACTAATTCCAAAGCCACATGCTTTTAAAAAAATCCAATCTGGCAACTCTGTTGATGTATATCACGGTTACTAGTCTGCTTCTATGAACAAATTCGTGATTGACGCTATTCATGGTATACAAAAAATGAACAATATTGTTTTCACGCTCTACTGACTTGTCATGCTTCTTCAATTATGTGAATTAAGGCCCTTCCAGTCTGTTGATTGGGCCCGTGTTTAAAAATTGCACCCATTTTTCCGTGATTCTTCGCCAGAACTACCCTAATTAGGGAATCTAAGTTGGTTCAGGCCTTATTGCTTTGTTATTGAGACACTGTTACAATAATATCAGGATAAAATTCACAGACACTCAATACATTTTGAAATCTTGAGGTAAAATTTACTGAACCGCCGATAAATTCGAAAGTTGAGCTCTGTTGTTCTTAAAGACTCACAGACAGCAGCCAGCCCCAGTCTGTTTTGTCAGGATTCATTGAGTAGTCTAGTTCTGTGAGTATTATTGAGGGCTGATAGGCACTGCTATGAGTAATCCACTAATGCACGTGAAGTAGTGGTGTCACAAACACAGTTATAGAAAGATCGGAAAGACTTCCAAAAACATAAGCATTATAAGTATATGCAATATGTATATACATATGTATACGCTTTCATCCATTATCAATTTGATCACAGCCTCTTCGTCAAAATTTAAATATGGTGCTATGAATTTTATCGGGACTAGAAACATAATCAACTAAAAGCTGGATGAAATATCCGTTACCATGCATGAAAATCGACGATGAGGAGTGACTAAGATTGACTGTGAGGAAGTAAGTTAAATGTTTGGAGCAGAAACCGTGGACTATAAGTAGTTAGCCTTTTTTCAGAGGAAATGGCACATGATAAATAATCAAACTAAGACACATTCATTTAAATGTATTGTGTAACAAAAATGTGCATCATATCATAATAGAATAGATGGGTTGCAAGCTTACATCCTCGTCATGTAATTCCACTGTAGAGAGCATTTTATCTGAATGCAGCATGTCACATCAACTGAAACTTTCATACCAGTAAATCGTGTATACTTTCAGAAAAACAAAACACAAATACTCTGCTCCTTATTTACTCTTTGAAATAAACTTTTTCTTACGTCAAATTCTTGAGTGAAATAACTACGACAGCATCTATCAATAATTGTCTTCAGTTGCTCAGTCCTCATGCTCCTAAACTATTATTAGAAAAAGTTATTTCTGCATATTTAATGTTTCGGTAAACGTTACTTGCATTAACTATTTTAATTATTTATGCCTTCTTTATTCAAAGTTTGCTTTTGAGCATGAAATTTTGAGCATGAATAACTGAGAATGTTTAAACTAGGGATAAATGTACGAGAAATGCTTCATACGCTCAGAAACAGTAAACCGAGACAACTCTTCACGTTGGTCGGAAACTGTTCATGCAGCGGGAAAAACTCTAAAACTTAACAGTATAGATTAAACTTTCAGCGTTCTGCATTATACTTTAACGCAAGTACAAAAAATGTAAAGAATTAGTTTCGCAAATAAATATTCTGATGGAATTTGTTCCAGGTTTGAAGACGATCCTTGCATTTATTTCCAGTGTGGGTTGAAAGACGGGCGTGCGTTCTTTGTTAATTTAATCAGCATTTTTATGTCCTTCATTACATTTTAAAGCGTTGTTTGCTTCATTTTTTTTGTTTGCTTTAATGGAGAAGCTGGTAAAATATTTTACTATCCTTTGGTATATACAAGTATTGTTTGCTATCTAAGAGGATTTGAAGTAAAGTAGTGCATACACTAGTTTCAGCAAACAGAAGCCTAAATTTTATCTCACACAGAAAGTAGATCGTCGTAAAAATGCTAAAATGCAGAATGTTTTCCGTGCACCAACCTCTTCTGACCAGAAATAAGTATCATAAGTCTCATCTAAACTCAAACGTACCATAGAGAAAGATGATACCTAGATCCATATATAATTGCACTTTGGTAAATGAGAAATATTTTGAAACTGTCATTATGAAAATATATTTTTCTAAAATACTCTTTCATTCAATCAATTTAATGGCAGAATCAGGTTCTAAATATTGTATTGCTTGAATTTAAAATTATCATAATAATAACAATAACCATTTTCAACCTGATATATTAGCTGTAATTAGAATCACTAACTCCACAATCTACAAAATCAGCACCACATGAAAATTTTTCAATAATGCTGCCAATTTCAGCTCATTTGTTCCGGTATTTTTTCCTTTAATAAACGAAGCAAGTAGAAGGAATCAAATATACATACATAAAACGAACACTTTCTTCCAGAATCCTGCTTCGTAAAACAGAAGAGATACCTTGAAATCAACAAGTTATTTATTCACTGCGGAGAAATATAACAAGCTAAACTATAAAGCTATGTATTATTGAACTATTCTCTCAAATGATGAAACGACATTCGGTGCTATCAGTACGTACATCGGCACAAAGTAGTGACGGAAGAGAACTCGCAAATGGTTCTCATAACGTAGTGTTCACAAATATTATTGGCTGCCAAAGTAGATTGTAGAAAATGCGAAACAGTTTTAAAATTCCCGTGTGTATTAACTATGAAGCTAAAGTTTTTTCTACGACGTCACCATTGAGCTACTACAGTACGCTTGTGTGTACAGATTATACACACATAAAATCTTTTCCTAATTTAGATCTCTGAAAGTTTGCGTTGTTCTTGTGGAATGAATTTTGGAGCCTGAACTGCCTTTAGTTTTACACTTTGGCACCAGAATATGAAAGTATAAAAAATGCTCAGAATACCATGAGTTTTCTTAGATCTATATTATATGCAATCACCATTGGATTGGTCACTTTCGTGGTGATTGCGAGTATTACAAGCCAATCATCAGTTCTGAGGACATGTACGATAGTGATTTCACAAGCAGCTACAGTTGTTTATCTGTACACACAATTACCATAGCATACGATAAGAAACTATGATACTTTGTCCTCATGACTCGGACTTCAGATGGCTATTTATTCTGTTTACATATTCATGGCTTCTCTGGGACAGATATTTCCGTCATTTTTTTGTTTTTACCGTTCTTTGAGTAGGGACAACGTGTTTTTTCCGCATGAGTGATGGCTAGTGCTTGCTGTCAGTATCGTTTTAATTATTTCATTTCTTAGCTACCTCTGATGTAAAAATAACTGAGTGATATGTTACTGCTTTGAACTTTCCGATAAAACAAGGGTCCCAACACAGACGATGTTGTGAATTGAAGGGTGGACAGCACTAGTGGACTACTTGCATTTTTTCCCGTGGTAAATATAATATATTTTCCACGGGAAAAAATGCAAGTAGTCCACTCCCGTGCTGTCGCTAACACAGCGCTGACAGAGGCGATTACGATCCAGTAGTTTACTATATGAAGGGTGGACAGCACTAGTGGACAACTTACATTTTCTCCCACGGGAAAAAATGCAAGTAGTCCACTAGTGCTTTCCACCCTTCAATTCTACCTTTGTCTAGCAAATGCTATGCTAGGGACATCGAGACTGAAATTCCTTTCTACTTATTTCTAACTCAAAACTTTAAGTTTCTAGTTTTTTTCAATGCATAAATGGCGCTATAATGTGATTTTTCTCCTTTTTCTGCTCCAAATATTTTCTGCTCTATGAAAGTTCTTCGAATTGTACCCGATCGAAAAAAATTGAAACGTAAGAGTGTTCGGTGTGCGTCTGTAGTTAAGTGAGAAATTAATCAAATTAAAAAACAGCTAATATTTTTATTATTGCTGTACTCTTTCCTTCCGTATCGCGGCTGAAATTCAATTAAACTTTTCCTTTGCCATTTTATTATCAGTTGATCACAACTCACTAATGAAATAAGGCAACCTTCCCTCTTGCATGTTCTTTGAGAACGCGTCTGCTTATCATGACTCGGCATGATTGACCCAACACTGAATACCTTGTTCGTGTTAACATACGCTTGCTTTACAGAACAAATCGCTTCTATTTTTCCGGGTTCACTGCACGGAAATATTACACACGCGATCAACAAACTTTAAAAAAGAAATAAGTCGATCTTTCATTTGAACATGAGGCGGAAATACCGTTGTATGACACTCCTTGTGTTGAATCCGTTTATATGCACATGCAAATTTGAGCAATAAGTTTCACTGATATAGAGATCAATTTGGTCTTACCATATCAAAACCTCAAAATTACTTATCATTGTTATCACGGTAGTGCCTGAATTACGAAAATTCGAAAGCTCATTATAAAGCTCGTGAATCATCACAAAAATTTATGCATATTACATTTATTTATAAAACTTTATTTTTTATCTATATTATATATGTGATGTATTTATTCCATCTGTAAGACATAAAAAAATAATTCCAATGAAATAGAGTATGTATTCGGAACAACAATTGACCCTAATCCATCAGGGAAAAAAGTTTGTCCTTTTGTTCGGAATGAAACTTTGCTTTCCGCTTCTTCAATTCCAACTGAGGCAAAGAATAATAGACTTGTTGAAAGGACATGGGACTGTCCCACACGCACCACACAACTCTAACCAGTCTCGGCTCACAACTTGGAGGAGTATTTATACTTAGAAGAGTATTTATACTTAGAAGAGTATTTATACTTGGAGGAGTATTTGTTCAACTGACAGAGAGCTCTCAACTTCCGCTCTCAAAAATATTCATAAAATCTAAAGAAAAGGATTTCGTTAGATCCCTGAACTGATTTTCTAATAACTAAAAAAATAACTACGCGTATGAGACCAGCAGCTTTGATTTAGGTTTCAGAGATGATAAGACGTTAATCTCGTACGTTTGTGTACTGCATTCGAAAAAATAATAATCTAATAAACTTTCAAACAAATATCCTTCGTTCCTCCAAATAATTCCAAATTTCAAGCATCAAGAATTTTCAAATCAATGGCAAAATTAAAAACATCTTTTCTCTTTAAACGTACTTTGAAGAGTTTGCTTCGTGAAGGAAAATTTACGAAATAACTGATATATAATTAAGAGTTAAGAAACACATTCTCCAGCTACACCTGAAATGAAAACACATGTTCGAGTTTCAGCCTACGTTGCATAAAAGCTGCTTCAGCGCTTCAACAGCTTCAGGCTACAAAGTTCAAGTGTTCTCCTTCTATGGCAAGAGAGAGGCGATGGAGGAAACAGACTAATTCAATCATGCAACTACTAAAATGCTCTTTACTTTCTCCCTATTCATTCCACGTATTTGCATTCACCAGGACTGTACGTATTTGCATTCACCAAGACTGTACGTTTCTTTCCTTGGATCCAGCAATGCTGTGAGTTTGACAGACTCTCAACGGTCAGAGTGTGGGGAAAATTACCTGAAATACGCTACTCCCTTGATTTGACTTTAAGATGTATTCACTATTAAAAGACCTGTCATTTAATTACCATACCATTCGTCCCACTCTCTGAATTGCCGTCTATTCTACGATACTTTTATTCCTGTGTCAAGCTAATATTGACACATGTAAATGTACACTTTCTATAACATTTTTCAATTATTAGAGTGGGTGCTGCAACTAATAAAATTAAAATTCAATTCCTTTGATTTTACACTGATAAACCTATGACTGCAGGCCTCGTGTGAGCTCTTGAATTCTGCTGATGGAGTCACTGCTGTGTTCTTAACTTTTTAGGATAGCATCACAGTCACGTGTACAGTTCTCCAGTGATGACAGCAGTTCTCAAATGATGAAAGCAGTTCTCAAATGATGACAGCAGTTCTCAAATTATGACAGCAGTTCTCAAACTATTCATGAAAGACCAATAAACAGTGAAATAAAATAGAATACGATGCTGTCGAGTTTGGTACACTGAGTTTTTATTTGCTTTCCTAGATCCTGAAAGCAAATAACATTTAATTTGTTTATTACTAGAGTGCAACAGCAAAACTGTAACTTAACAGCGTTCCATAAGCATTAAAAGCTTTCTACTCTGAAATTTCAACGTTTTAGTCAAAATTTAAGTTTCCTTGGGTGATAACAAAGAAAATTTAAATCGCAGTAATTAGAATTCTGAGTAAATGCAATATTTAACGCCATTCTAAACAACGAAATAAATATGTTAAGTATTCAATTATACGAGTAGAATTGAATTTTAAATATGCCTATTTTTCCAGTTTCGATAAAAATATGAGAAATAACTGTTTTACGATCGTGTGAACGACACAAGAGCATCATAAGAATCACAAAATAGCTGAACCAAAAGATCGCTTTACAGAAATCGTGTTGCAGCACAGCCCTAGTGTCGTCAGTTTCTCAATGCAATTTTCAACAGCTGAATAAACTTTACATGCTAGGCAAATGAAGCATCCCAAAGCACGACACATTTGCAGCCATAAACTCTGTCACTTTTCCATCTTCATTCCTACGCAATTCATGCTAATGAGAATTTAATGAACCTGAACTGGATCTGGGTAAACTTAGACGCCAAGCATAACTCGACGATGAGCTAGCTACTTTGAGGTCAAAAGCTCACACGTGGCTTTGGAGGCCTAAGACCTCAACAAGGAGTTAGTAGATCTTGAAGACAATGTGTCGTTTGAAAAGCATCAGTGAATTGAAATATTTCTTCGAGTATTTTCATCCAGTTACACTACTGTGTTCAACTTCTTATGAAAATAATTAAGTTTAGCCCTTGAAAAATTACTCATGACTAAACTTTGCGAACAAAGTATAGTTTCAGAACAATAATGAGTCAACAGTCAGAATATGAATTCTTTCTAGGAGATACACGTATATAAATGGAACAGAAATTTAGCTTCAAATTTCCTCAGCAAACATTACATCCAGTTTGCACCAGTATAACAATCTTATATCTGGACATCTTCCTACGTCTTCAAATAAACCAATTCTAAATTGGATGTTACATATCAAATATAAAATGAAATTAATATACGATACAATGTTTGCTCTATAGAAAATAGAAACTCGTACTTGATGCAGGTTTTGGAACAAAAAATGAATATTTAAAAACTGAACTTTAAATATATTTAGACCATTCTTGTATATATATATATATATCATCTCGTTTAAATGTTTTTTTTGACTATGCATTGTAACAGACGATGCCCTATCTATCCGAGAACTGCTTTTATGACCCGAAAGCAGCCGTATTTAATTAAAAGAAAGTATGTCATCCTCCATCACGATAATGCTCGTCCTCACACAACTCGATTAGTCAAAGGTCTGTGGGAAAAAATCGGTTAGGTTGCTTGAAGAAGTGTGCCAAATTTTTAGAGCTTACGAATTTGACGGAGAGAAAGATTTGAAAACAGTCTTTTTAAACCATTTTAAGAGCTGCCAGCGATAACTGACATCAGTCTTCCAGATCTTCTATTTAGCATCAAGACGATCGGATTTAGTTTCGAAGATGAACTCTTTCGCTTATTTACAACATGAACGGTTAGTGCAGACTATTAGTCATGTGCAAAAAATTACTGGAAATTCTTCGAAATTTAAGGCAGTGGATCTGACTTCTCTGGCCGTCACTAAAGTGGTTTATAGGACAGCTCTCGAAGCTTAAAACGTAGAAAGCACCGCTTTCTTGTAGGTTTTTTATTTGTAAACGTAGAAACGTTTATTTTTAGACCTAGAAAGCACCGCTTTCTTGCAGGTTTTTTATTTCGAGCTCTCTGTAACTCTAAATATATCATTTTATCCGCACCACGTTTGCGAATTCGAAGTTTTTTATTGTAACTGCAATTACTTCACGGACTCAGTGATCCCTACCACCACCAGAAATGCAACTGGCTAGAATGTTTCCCGACAGCCATTACGAATCCTGGCCTCAAATAGAAATATTGAAAATACGAATAGCATAAATAAGCATTCATCAATATAATTCTCTTAAATTATCTCCATATTAAGGGACTCTGTGTCTTTTGCCATCAGTGAATTCAAAGAACAATTTTAGGAAAATACGTAAGGTAAAAAACCTGCAACACACTGTTTACTAGCACATTGTGGGAATTCTTATTTTATGGAAACGCGAATACAAATATTTTTACAGTTTGGTTGATATAGATGATGATTAGAATAAGTAAATAATTGATCGTACGCTTTATGCATCATTATTGAAAGTTTTATTCTATCCAAGCATTCAAAAAATTATGAATCTGTTAATCCGCTTATATTGAATTCATCCGTTGACTAAATACAAAAATCTGTGTATTTCATTTTTTAAAAACATTCATTTGTCTAATCCATGCATCTGTTTCTTCCAGCACCTGCTAACACCATACATCTATTAAGTTCATCCTCTGGTGATTTCAGCCTTTAACACATTCATCAATGGAAGACATCCTGAAGACCTTTATATCAACCATCATCAGCATCTGTGAGCCGCTTAGGTTGCTCCAAGTATTCACCTAAAAAAATTGTGAGTCGCAAAGGTTACAGGACTGGTCACCTAAAGCTGTCAAGCAAACGTACTCTAATTTGTCAGTCTGGATCGAGGAACCCACCAGAATTGTAGCCACGGAACTCACTGAAAATAAAATATCTCTATGTAAATAAAAAACTGTGTCCATATGGTGATTTAATTGGAGTTGACAGGAAATACCAGAAATAGATATATTTCTCCCCTACTGATATCTCATTGTTAAGCGAAATATCAATTCCGAAGATATTTAGTTCAAATTTTAGTATATCCTGATTAATGCTGCAGTCGAATACTGAAAAAACTCAATGAGAGCCTTCTCTTTAATGGTGAGATAACACATTGTATTCTGTGTCCATGACATGTGTTGATGGTCATTTCTTTTATTCATGTAAAAAAATTCTTACTCTGTAATATTCATTATTGTGTACATGAAGGTAGTTCCAAGTCTCAATACTTCGTTGCACTTATTCAACTTCAGCGTTTTCTTTAATTCAAAAATTTAATTTATCTATTTAAATTTGGTAAAACTTTACGTTTGGTACTGCTACATAAAATCTGAAAACAGCTAATGTTCTCCTGATGTACAGAAATGAAAAAATTATAAAAACATCTTATTCCCTGCATTAGCAATTGTCCCTCATAATGTCCTAACGAATGTTCACAAATATTTAATACCTAATTGTCACTGAAGACGAAAAAGTTACAAAATATACCACGCCTGTGATGGCACTGCACTTTTAATCACTTCTATCTAGCACAAAATAAAATATTAAGAAATGCTTGTCCTCGTAATCTGAATAGTCGCCTGTCGAAAAATCCGATGCCATCAAAATAACTGGACCAAATTTTGGTGAAATTCAGTACCGATTCGTCGTGTTTCGTGCTGCAGAAATCACACCAGATTTTCTGAACGGCTGCTATTCGATGGTCGTTACAGAGACGTTCTGTGTACTCTGAATTGAATCTTTTTAAGACCTCAATGCACTAAGCTCAAATTCTGATCCTGGTCTGAAGCTGTAGGTTTCTTTTTACTGTAACTTAAATTGTGCAACAGCAAGCGATGTGTAAACATAAAATCAGGAATAATTTTCGCCTTGCCTATGAATACTCGGCATTTTCCATTTTTGAATGCATGACAATATACGAGCGCTCCGATACAGCATCATTAATTCATACAGAACATTGTTTTATTATGGCAAAGCTCATCCAACCCGCATGTTGTGATGATAATAATAATCCTATTTTATGTACACAATTCGCTTTGAAGATTTATTGTACGAACACATCGTAAATGTTGAACAACAAAGAATGAAAAGGAAAATATGTAACTGAAGCTAAGCAATAGATGACGAAAATTGTTAGCTAAAATTCAATCCATAATTCTATACTGAAACTTAAATGTAATTCGCAACAGTAGTTGGCCATGCTTGCCCAAGACTAATGTCATTCTGTAAGATAATTGATGCTACTTTGAAAGGTCTTAAATTTATATTTTTAATCCATTCAGTACGTTCATCGCAATTTCTCAACTGCCCTTGCTTTTAACTCTATTTTCATCAGTTTCCGTACCAAGGTATTTTAGAACTCAGAACAAACTCTCATTTGAAGCTAAAGGATACGATCACATGCTCATTTAAAGTGAAACATAAATGAGTTAGCGGTAATAGGCCTCAATATTCTGTCGACGTCAAATGAAGGAATAGCGCAGCTCCGAAAATTTTACACTACACCTATTTTTCTTACACTCTGACCTTTGAGAGTCTGGCAAACTCGCGGCATTGCCAGATCCAAGGAAAGAAACGTACAGTCCTGGTGAATGCAAATACGTGAAATGACACGCGAAAAAGTAAACAGCATTTCACTAATTGCATGATTTAATTAGTCTGTTTTCTCCATCGTCTCTCTCCTTCCATAGATTGAGAACACTTGAGCCTTAAAGCCTGAAGCTCTTGAAGCGCTGGGGCAGCTCTCACGAAACTTGGGCTGAACACTCGAACATGAGCCTAGACTTCAGCCTCAAATTAAATTTTCATTCCAATGATAATTGAGCGGAGACTGAACAACGGCCCGTATTCTCCTTCTCCAGTGGCCTTGAGATATTTTAAATGAACAGTGATGAAACTGTTGAAGTCAATGAGCCACTGTGACAATATAAATCAATTGAATTTTTCGTGTGAACAGCAACTGTTCCATCTAACGGTCATTTTTGACATCTCGTAAAAGTTGAGTGCAAGTAGAATGCAATATTTTCAGTGAAAGAACCAAGAAAAGTTTTTTCTCATTTGGTGAAATTGTTCCCGAAAATAATCATTTTGACGTAAGATGCAAACTCGCACTCTCGTGTGCAGGGCAGAATTGAAAATAAAAACATCTGCTAAAAGTACCTGTTATTGCTGACATAAACTCTCTTCAACCTATAAATATTTAAATATAGCATTTAGTGTTGTATATGTTTTTATCCCTCGAAATCCTTTAGCAGAGGAAAATTAGTCCTAACGTTGAAATTTTAAAACAGGATTTTCTGAAGGTGGACGAAATAAATGTATTTTTGTCTAAAGCAATTTTGTTGGGGTTTGCCTGAAGCATCAATCTTTCACAAGCATCACTTGATCACTCTGAATTGTGAAATGAGGGCAGGAAGTTTTATTATTGAGATACACCACTGAATTAATCAATGAGGTTAATTTTCTGTGTTCAAACGATTCATCGTTTCAAAACTAAATTTGGTGATGTCTATTCTTACTTTACGGTTTGTTAGTCTTAACGCTTCATAGGAATATGAGGCAGTGTGGGTTAACTTAGAAAATATATTGCTGTTAAATTTCACCTTATTGAAGCATTACAATTCATTTATAGGACTGAACTAGTGTGAAATGTTAACAGTAGAAGGCACCTCTGTAAAAAAATGAACCTTTAGAAGCAAATAAATTAGGGAAATTAATCAGAAGAAAAAACACTAAAGAATACAAGCCGATGATGAGAAACATTGAACATTCAAAGAGTATAAATTTATCTTCAATTATTTTAATTTACGAGTTGATTTAGGTCAGTAATTAAATGATTTAAACATTTATTGAATCAATGTATGAAAAATGAATTCATAATTTGCCTCAAGCGTAAATGCATAGCTCGTCAAATGTATAAGAGGACTGCGAGCCTTTATTTCGAGTGGACCTTTTCATTATTTCTTTGCAACTCTAATGAATTTTCGAATCTTTCCAGGATCTTTGAACGATCATTCATGTAACATTCAATGAAAAAAAATGTGGTTTGTACGAATCTCCGAGTCCTGATTTCTCTCTTATTGGGTATTAGTTACTTCCAACATGGATTTTTTTCATTAAAAAACACCCTCATAAGCACCACAACTTGAACAAAAATTTTATGCTCTGTTCCATTGCTCAACTTTGTAATAATTTGATTATTTTACCTATTGATAATCTACTTCATTTTTCAATCACCAGATTCTTAGGAAATGGCAGCATGTACTGCTCAGTAAGCAGAAAGACTCCTCAGACACAAAAAAAGGCAGCAAGAACAGCGCTCACAGACAAAGACCTCAGTTCCCTGCGTCGTAGATAATTAGTTGAGGGCCTGAGCTTCTTACTAGCGCAAAGCTGCTCGGGGCCAATCGGAGTGCCCTTATGAGGTGCGTATCATAGTCTATGGTCTACAGTTCCAGTGTAGGAGTATATCATAGGAGGAGTTATCCTAAAAATGTGCTAAAACTACAAGTGAAAATTAATAAATGTAGGCTACTAAAATTAAATAAATTCGATGCTCCGTCCGTTCTCATATAGAGATTTCTGAATTTTGATTATTTTTTCATGGGTTTGCTCTTAAATTGTGCCTTGGTACTAATTTTTTAATTAGCAGTTGATACATAATATAAAACACAGATACCACAACATTTTCTTTAAAAAAATGAATATTAGCGTTACCAGAGTTTTCAGTCATACTCTTTCTTTCTTCATACATGCATTAATGCAGTTTTTATTCTAAAACAATTACCCCAGTATCATCAAGAGGTCCTCTTAGGTCTCAGCATATCAATGTTTGGAAACGTGAAATTTTTATGGCATGATCACAGTTTTTTACAATGATCTTACTTAGCTGCTTGAGATGAAAAGGAATAAACACAAACCTATCAAAGTTTATGACAAGTACGTAAGTATTTATAGGTGAAAAATGAAATAATTATTCACGAACAATACTGCATTCGAAATACAACTCTTCTTTGAGTGTAGAATTGCTGAATTGCAGCAATTCCACTGATGTGGATGTGCTCAGTAAGTATCAAAAACAAAACAAAACAAAAACGTATATTTCCAATATAGTTGGTACATAAGTCCAATAAAGTCAAGGTATTAACGTGAATTTACTTCTTAAAATGAACCCACAAGAAAACAATTTTTGCAACAAGTTTGTGAGTAAAAATTCATTTGGAAAATGTACTAGCAGCCAATGAAACTGTTTACCGTGCTTACAGGTATTTTGTGTACGTTAAGCGAACGTTTTTTCTTTGAGTCAGGTAAGCTGCTACACGAGCACAACTTTTGACGTGCGAAACGAATAGCGGACTGAAGAACAATAACACAGTGTACTCATTTCTGGACATAAGAAAGATTCTTGAGAAAATGGTAAATGCAGGTTAATTTGTACGCATTTTATGCAGGAAAGTGGTTCGCTTAAAAATAATCACAAAGAATCAATCAGTCGAGCGCTTGTAAGTGCTCTAACGCTTTATTAATTTTACGAGAGCTGATTCTAGCTTGTTTTTCCGACGCTCAGTTGAAGGACAAGATAACAAGCTGTAGGCATTTGTCTTCCGGAAAATCATCTGCATTGCATACTATATATTCAAGTAAAATGAAGCAGAAAATAATGTTAATAACCGTCTCGTCGAAACTAATCACAATTTGCCACTCAATGCTTTACAAAAGTTTCAAACTATTTCATATAATTGATGTCATCTGGTTACATTCATGACCAAAGAGATGGATAACTATCCGATCCTTTTTATGAAAGGAATAAAAATTTATGTTCATATCTGCGTTTGAACATTCTGCCTAATAATTTCAGAGGAAAAGCTCCCTATTGCGCCTGTGTAGATCAGTCTTCCTACGACTCTGGTCACCATGCTGTGGGGAACCGAGCTACAATTTTTCAGAGGAAATAAAGTGCTCTGCAGAACGATGATTGAAGCCTCCATTCATCACGAGGTTTCCCGCCGTCATTGCAATCTGTTTTCTGCGCCATGCTGAGCACTTTATTCAGATTTTTCCTGTAACAAACATGATGAAAATATTTCATAAATTAGCTATTCTTGACCACGATACTGCGAAGCTAGTGAGCGGTGATTCGTAAGCAGTCAACTCAAACCTCGAGTAAGATGAAACGATGGTGAGCTCAGTAAGAGTAAATGAAAAATCTTCTTCAATTTTAGATTATTCATACCAACATCATGCAAGATGCACAACCTTCGGAGCTCCTGACATCAACAAGATAATTTTTAATATTGTTTGGGAAAAAGTACTTTGAATTAGGTGAGTCTAACTCATCGCTCATAGTAACAATAAAATACTTGTAACCCTCATCCTAATCAGCTTGTATGTGAAGTACTAGAATCATTAGCAAGTGCAGCATCGTCAGAAGACCTGTCACTGAGGTCACATGACAAGGCGAAATTCGGCCTTGCACGCTACATCTGAAAATGTTTCGTAGGTTGTGAAAAAACTAGAGTTAACTCATTTTCGTTTATTTTCTCGTTTCAGCAATTGTCCAGCCGCAAGTTTAATCACTCGTAATGATTAGAGAAAGCACACATCTGAAAAATTGCTAAATTTATTTTAAATTTTCCTTCGGCTTTGTGAAGATTTTAGTAATGAATTCGGGTGCAGTGCACCCTACTGACACCTCCGTTACACAGAATGACTGCAGTCTCACACGGAGACGCTAGGAGCCTTGTGTAAGCTTAATCTTGCTGGGTTTCCCAAAATAATGTGAGTACCTAACGTAATAGCATTATTGTCTTTAAGACAGTGTTGATATCATCGTACTTTAGCACCAGCTTTAGTTCCTCGTGGAGTAGAATCATTGGGTATCATTGGCACATTACTTTAGTGATGTTATAGATAGAAATCTGCTCATCTCTCTCAACTCCTACACTCCTCTTAATGGTTCAGCTATTATGAGATCTTATGACTGGACTCGCTCATTAATTTAAGTAAGTTACTTAACGACAGTACTGAGCTCTATGAACCAATGCTTAGCATTTTTCACAATGTGCGCATTTAGTTCACTTATCTTGGCACACAATATACTGATCACTGTAAGAACTGTGTAATAGAGTGGGTAGAGAATAATTAACCATTGAGGTTTTTGGCGGTTCATCTACAGGGTGTCTCAAAAAAATGTACTCACCCTTTAACCGTTGCTAACATGCTGTCTTCTTTGTGTTGCAGGTGTGAGGTTCGAACTTTTGCGAACATGATTAAATGTGATTAAAGAATCATGTTCGCAAAGGTTCGAACCTCACACCTGCAACACAAAGAAGACAGCATGTTAGCAACGGTTAAAGGGTGAGTACATTTTTTTGAGACACCCTGTATATACGAGATAGCCGCCTGAATCCTCACGGAACTGTTCCAGTTCTTGACTGTTGGCAGAATGAAATCTAGATTAGCAGCTTTCTTTAGCGTTCTCCATACATTTGTGCAGAATAATGTAAACATGACTCACCACTCCATGTAATATTCCTTCGCTTAATTTTCTAAATCTTAAGCCACTTTTTTGCAGCTTAGTGTACGACTTGGGTATCGAAAACTTCACTATAAGAATTAAGCTTTTATTGAACAACATGCAGAATTAATTTATAAAGAAACCGCTATATTCAAACACAACAAAAAATTGACAGCCTAAGAAAAATGTAGATAAAATGAATATGCGTCAAGTGAAAATATTAAAGTGTAATGATTTTTATCACACTTAACCGATCTTTTATCGGCAGTCCTTGCTTGGACAAAATTGGGATTAAAACTAGGAAAATTAAGTGTCAAGTCATTTACAGGTGTGGCGTTACATAGGTCGCTTTCAGCAGCTTCCTTAATACGTACGCAGGTGCTGTCGATATACACAAGAGACAGCAGGAAACATTTTAAATTCTATTACGCTAAAACTCCATACATATATATATAGGTACGAGTGCAGGCAAGTATGCACAAGCATTTTAGTCAATAAAAATCAATATTAAAAAATAACAAGTGCAGTTAGTTTTAAAACTCGTGGGACAATTTTTTTTGTGTTTCACGCACTTTACAAAAAATTCACGTTGTTTCAATTCGACAGGAAACTTTTCTCAAAAAAATTCGAAGGCAGTGTATTTTTCCCCATTATTCGTGTGGCACGGCATAAATATTCCAGTGCGTCACTCCCAGTAGCTATGGCGGTGCCCAGGCACCTCACTGGAAGTCCTGGAGAACAAGACATCAGCGTCTGCTTTGTCTCTCAGGAAATAGGAAGATTATGGGATCAGAAACCCAGTGAGCGAGCTTTTCGTGGGATGAGGTATCAAGCATGAAATGTGGAAACGTCTCGAGCAATGAGCTGGACCAAATGAAGCATCATTCTTGGATTTCAGGAAGTACTGATGTTACCGAAGTAACTTGCAGTGATATGTGTTAAGTGTTCATTCTTCCACGACCCAAACAGTCAAAACAGTTCCTTTAATACTGTCATTTAATTTTATTTTTAGTTTTGAATATTCCTCCTCCATGTACTGCTACTCATATATATTTTTACCTTAGTTTTGCTTCATGTTTTATCAAATGGCCATTAATAGGAACAATTTCTTCACTGAAATGTACACTTACATTGTACTCCACATGTCAGACCTTTTTTACAGTCTCCTAAACTCTTTTCTGCCATCCCTTTGACTAACCGTTGTATTTCAGTACATTCAATTACTTTAGTTTCATTTCTGTCTGTTATTTATAGGCTGGACCAAACACCCTGTTACCATGCACATATACTGCCTACCTAAACCGTTCAACATCCTCGTCTACAGACCTTTCTTACCTCGCCTTATTTCTCAATCATCCCCCAAAATTTTCATATTAAACTTCTGCCTGTTTTTATACCATTCGAGTTCATTTCCATTCTCCAATCACTCTCCTAGAGTTTTTTTGTAGCACTATAACTACAAACACGCACGCAATTTTCAAGCTTAAATGATAGCAATCAGTAAAATGTCTGGCTTTACATGTTTCCTTAACTTGCTTAGAACTGAACTTTGTTTTTCCTACGATGTTTACAGCTCAATAAAACAATCTGCATCCAAAGTTAAGTCTCTCTAAAGCTTGCAAATCTCTTGAAAGCCTCCTAGCTGTACGGTTACTTTGAGTCCATTTCTGTTAGTTGCTGAGCTTTCAAAATTCTCACTTGTTCCCAAACAAAAACTGAAATGACGTCTTATTGAACGTATTGGTGCGATAAACAGCATTAGAATAAATATTGGCAATCATGGGTCTTTGAACAGAGCATTAATTCAAAGATCATATATGTAAATCTTAAAAAATAAATGAAACTGTACTTTATCGTAGGAAAACAATGATTCATGTTATTATGCATGTCTTTTACCGTTCAAGATTTATTTTGAGTCTGCCCCAAATAAAATTCTATACAAGTTATTTTTCATGGAAATTGGAGGTGTACAAATGAATCCTTGAGTTGCTTTTAAATTATATCTCTTTTGTACATCCAGATTGCCCCAATGAAAAAGAAAATAAAAATATTTTACCGCCTTTACTTCTGTATCACACTTAGCAACAATATTTGAAGTATCAGTAACAATATTTATGACATTCATATATAATTATCTGGTGATTAATACGGTGAATAAATTGTGAAAGAAAATTAACAAAAAGTTCTTCATCGATTTTTTCCTAGCAATGATTTTTCAGGAATTCACTGTTTACACTCAAGGGAACTTTTGATGTACATAAATGGACTCATGCTAAGTGTAGCTCAATACAATAATGTAATAATAATAATAATAATAACTTGCACGAGCAGGAACTGGAGTGCCATCTTGGGGTGTGAGCTGACGCACAATCGTGAAAAATGTTGACAGTACTGGTAAATACTTGAATTTTTATTTTCATTCAAACGAAAATAAATCATAACTTATTCAGCAATAAATTGGCGTGTAGTAGGACAAAACCTTTATAGGATAGCTTCGAAACAGCTAAAATAACCCTAAGTGATTTTTATGTTTTACTAAAAAATCCTGTCAAGTTTTCAGGAAGGAAATACTATCAGGAAAATAACACAACATTCCTGTCAAAAAATTTTGTACTCGAAAGCATTTTTGAAAACTCCAGGCGTTTAGAAAAAGCTTCAAATGTTGACCGATACACTCCTGAATTCGAAAGCAACCTTTACCATTCAACTAAAGTGAAATTACTTCACCCGAGATTTTTGAGTCGAAGTGTTCGAGCTTAAATCTACGCTGGTCAAATCCTCTCATTCTTTCTAAAGCTCCCGAGCAGAAATTACTCCAGACTCTGTTCTCTAAATCCCAGGATTTTATTGGTGACGCTCGAAGAAACTGAGTTCAGCTAAAGAGGGTCATCGAACTAACGAAATTGGTTTCTTCTTCTGCAGGCACCAAATAAATCACAAAACATACTAGTTTAAAGTGATTAGATATGAAGAGTGCTCTAGAAAAGAGGATTTCGATTCATTCCGAACTTGAAGTCACTCATACGATTCATTTCTAGAAGTAAAAAAGTAACTTTTGTTGCATAACTGACTGCGTGCTTTTGAGTGGGTACAAAAAATATGAAATTTAGGCAAAGGACCTAGGCACTAATATAAATGCACATATTTGTAGGTACAAACTTATCTAGTAACCACTGAAATAAAGTGCCTGTGGATGCTATAAAAAACGTGTGTTGGTTTGATCATTATTTGGGAAGTGATAACAATCATTCAGGATCATAGGCGAACAAATTGAAGGAATTAATATTCGTAACTAGTTGGTATAGCTTCCAAGTTTGAGCTGGAAGATGTAATCGTTATTACACGTTTACAAAGTTCTTTCCCTCCACGTACTCGTCAGGCATACAGTAAAGATCTTTCCATTTCAGCTCTCTAGATTCAAGCTTTTGCATCAAGAGTTAGACAAGAAAAACGAAGATAATTGAGTCAATATCAATATATAGTGTCGATAAATTTAAGGTTTGAAAATTTAACCTGAGTTTACCTACCTAAATTTGTTGAGTATTTACGATATACGATACACAAAAGAACGTTATAAATGATTCTGGAGCAATAAGAAACCTTGATGAGAATATGGAGGTTCTGTATCTATGCGTGGATCACTTCAAAATACTAAATTCCTAGAGTAAGAATCATGTTGTGTGGCTCTATCTCTTGACCGTTGAAACCACGCATTAGTTATGCCAAGTTTCTGAAGCAAGGCCTTGAAAAGTTCACTTCCATTTAGAACTTAAACTATAAAACTGGAGTGACCATTCAAATCTTCAAAGTAAAAACAGAATCCTTAAAAGTTCACAGGTCTGTGGCTTCTCAAAAATATGTGAAGGTTCGTTCAGCCAAGTGATTTAAATTAATGTTATTATCGGTTGAAAAAACTTATTGAAATGAGGTTTGTCCTTACATTAACGTGCAGTATCAATAAAAAAGATTTATCCAATTTCTTAGTTTATCTTTTGTGTTTTTGTTCAGAGATTTGTGTTTTTGTTCAGAGAAAAAGTTTCTTCTATGACTAGCATTTGAAATTTTATTGCGAAAAAGTATATTATAAGCAGAGCGTTCAAGACGTTTAAGACATTGCAAAGTGTCTTGTTTGGATGCTCTGCAGCTTCCAAAATATCTATAGTACTCAGAGTATTCCATCAATATCTATATGGAGCGCCAGCTCAGCATCCAGAGCACTTTACACTATATCCATAGTAGTCTGGCCAACCACCACAGTGCTCTGCCAAGCATGTAAAGGATTCTTCTAACATCCTCAGCACTTTGTTTAGCATCATCAGTACTCTAAACATCACCCAGAGCATTCCTCTTAGAATTCAGAAGACTCAGCCTCTCTCAGAGGGCTTTCAGCCTCAGTCCAGAGCACTCTGACCAGCATCCGAAGTACTCTACCCAGAATTCAGAATACAATGCCCTGTATTCAGATTATGCTCACCAGTTATACTCCGTATTACAAAAAAAGGATAAATAGATTATTCTTATGTCAAATATGTTATTGTGTAATCTGGCTGGCAATGATAAAGATAAAAATTATTTAACGTCATTTGTCAGTTAAGCTTCGCCTATTTTAACGAATTTCCCGAAATACGTTTCCCTGTAAAATCCATACCGACTGTTGTGTAGATCAGTCCAATACACCATGGCAAGGTTAAGCTTTCATCTACCCTGAAAATATCTGCGTGATAAGAAAAACTCATACGAATCAGTGGGATTAAAAGCTTTACGGTAACTAACAATTCCATAAGCCGTAACATGTTCCATAATCTCTAGTAATCATGAGGTGATAGTCGAGATCATTGAATGCTAAAGCGTATGACCTTCAAAATTGAATTACTTTAGGATATGAAACTGCTAACTGTTTGTAGAATTCAGATAGCTCCTTTACTCCAAGCCTTCCTTTCGTGCGCTGAACGCTGCGACTGTTACCGGGATCACGGACCTGAAAAGAAGCTTAACACAAACGGCGAGACTAAGCTTTATCTGAATTTCGGGCGTTTTTGACTCAGCAAAACCGTGAATGATGATTTCGAGTGAATGCGACTTCAGTCGACTGGAACCATCTGAGTTGCTGAAAAATGCAATGTTCTGTTTGCGTCCATGTTATCAAATTGGGAAAATTTTCGATTAAAGAATCTAGAAAAATCATAGTCGTAAGAAAAAATTTCGACGCAGGCTGGAGCAAACTACATGGAGCAAGATATTTACCAATAAACTTCTTGGTAAGAACTGTTGAAAATTGTGTCTATAATGACTATGCGTGAATTTATATTAACACGTTCACTCCGAAGCGGTACGTATGTGGGCCACTTAGGTTGGGTTCCGTAAATTTTACAGTGCCTTCTAGTAATAATATGTACAAAGTGAAGATATACACCGGCCAGGCAATCGGAGGCAACGTGTTAATGCAAATTGAGCTCGTACTTCTAAGAGTCGTGTAGAGTTGCATGTGTATTTCTTCATAAGCGTAAATGTGTACGTTATGAAAAAGCTGGATGTGCGTCTCAACATTATGCTACTGACAGATGACCAGAATTTCAAATGCTAAATTGATCTATTAAAGTGGATTAATTTTTAAAAATTGCATTATGGTAATTAAGATGAGTTCGATTAGAAAATAAAATGGATTTAATTCTCAATTAGAATTAATTATGCAAAACTCATTTTTATGTTCATTATATCTCTTAAAACATGACCTCACACACACACAATCTACTGTGGCCTAAAAATGTATTTTTCAAACACTTTTTTCATCACTCTAATATTTTCACAGTTATTTGAAAAAAGTGTTTTTATTTTTAGTTTTAACAAGTATTTTTTGCATTTTCATTTTCAGAAAATTAGTTTTTCGCAGCTGTTACGAGTATTACTACCACATGGAAATTAATGGCAATAAATAGTTTACAAGGCAGCTGAAGGCCAGTTTATAAATACCGTAAGTGAAGTGTGTTACGTTGAGAAAGCAAGAAATGTACAGCAAGTATTTAACTAATATTTGTTTCACTTCTTTTTTGCGACACTCTTCCATGACGAGGACGTAATTCAGAATAATACTTGAAATATTTGGGTGCTGGTTTGGGGAAATTCAAACTTTAGTTAGCTCACAAGGAGCTTAAGTCCGCCAAAAAAAAATGAGCATTGGGAACTAAATAATTATTTGATGCTAGTACGTATATTGATGTAATTTAAATAATTGAAAACAATCTCAGGCCCTTAATTCTACACAATCGTTTTGTGACTTTTAAATTCCCCTTATTCTGCTCCTTCTCAATCTCTCACAAAATAGAAGAAGAAGTTAAGCTAAAGAGATAGTTTTTCCTTCCATGATTTAATTATTAGTAAGAGTTCATTAATGAACGTTTTCTAATGTTACCAAAGTGTGCAATAAAATCCCTTGTTATAAATCGTAAGTCACATTGACTTGATTCCTTAAAAGGAATACTAGCACACATAAATTTCTTGGAAATTAAGTATTCTAGCCTCGAGTTCCAATACCTGCGAAAACTCTCAGATGCTGCGAAGGAAAAAATATGCTTTCACTAGAAGAACAATTTTAAAATTAGCTGTATTTTGATGACTCAACTAATTCTGCTGTTTATTTACTGGAATTTTATGATGCTAGAAAATAATTAGAAACACTTATTCATCTTAAAAAAGTGTCAGTGGGCATTTCCAGGGAATAGATTGAAGACTTATAACTTGATGAGTTCGAGGAAGCAGTTTTCTTCGTTCTTCATTGAATTCTCTTTGTTCATTGCCGTTGTCAAAAATTATAGGTAGGTCAACGCTTTGAGATTTAAAATGAACTTTACAGAAACTGAAACTAGATCAGAGAAGAGTATGAACATGATCCTCAATATTAGATCATGATCAGGATTACATTATTTTAGAAAACTGGACATTTTTCTTTCATCGAAGATCACTTTTGTTGAAATGGGAAATTTTGGTTTTGACGATCATTTCAGGGTGATGATAACTCGCCATTTGACGGCAAGCTACGCTCCAACTAAATCAGGGTAATTTTAGTGCATTTATGCAGTTGGTTAGATCTGTAATAACCAGCAAAATATAAAACTTTTTGTTTTCCTTCTTAATTCGAACGCATGCAATCATTTGAGCGATGTGGTTGAGTACATGTATTAGCTCCACATGATGTGCAGTAAACATGGGCTCCTTGATCAGAAACATGAGCTTTCAAAGCCCCAGAAAAGGAACGAAAATGACATTTATGAACATGCTCTAAATATCTAACATGATTTTTATTTTTTCTATTACAGTTTTTTCTTTTTCCGCATTGATTTTGAATCCAAATCATACTACAATTAGATTTCAAAGTTCTCTCAAAGATAGCAACCAAATCAAAGTTTTCAAAATTTGGTTGCTATCAATTTGATGGATAATAAACAGAAATAAACAGATGGGAAAGTTTTGATAATACGATTGCTGGTATACCACAACCATTGATAATTAATAACTGGATTGTACCAGTACAATAAAATCTCAGAAAAATGTCAGAAAAAGTTATCAAAAACTTCAGCTCAAGTTTTGATGAACAGAGCTTCAATGAACAGAGCTTTCTAAATCAAAAAAGTATTACCGTGTAAATACGACGTTATGCACGCATAAATTTTCATGACGTGTATATAATAATATAAGGGTGAGAATTTAAGGTGTAGATATAAATATTAAGTAGTATTCATAGCACACGATATCCAGCATGGTCATTCGAATATTTTAATGCCGCTTTGCATTTGTCTGCATATGCCATCTCGCTGCATAGCAAGTTCCTAACAGTCACAGGCATGTTAGGGTATTGTACATAACATCAAGTTTTATACATGGTTTGTGAAAGGTACTGAAATTATCCGTAGGCGCTTAAATTCACTATTTTACCATACTTAAAAAACAAAGCTGTGTTAAATATTACACAACCCTGGTATTGTCTCCTCAAGTCACGTAGGCAGCTTTTGTGTGATGAAAACATGGAGGAAACAAACAGTTATAAAAGACTATTCGGTGTTCGAACGTGAGGTCTTTGCATGAAAGACGATGTATGTATTGAAAAATTACCTACCATATATGGACAAATTTCTGCCAAAGTTATGCTAAATACTCCAAACTGAAAATATTTTCTCGTTTGGGTTATTCAAACCAAATATCGTAATGCACTTCATTTATTTCAGCCTCCGAAAATAAAAATTATTGAATTATGTAACGTATCCGTTTGAATCGACATGCCGTGGAGATATCTGATCTGATGTTTGTTCAGTTCGATTATGCAAAAAATAATTTATTTGAAACTCTAATCATTAAAAGTTGAGTTCACAAGGAGCACATTTAGTTTTATCAATGTTATTTTTGTTTGCATCGAGTGATACAGATCAAATTACTTGCGGATGATCAACAGATCATCCACAAGTAATGCAGAACAATTAATGCAATTAATGCTCGCAGAACAATTAATGCAATCAGTCAGTCCCTCAATCTGTGCAATCATCCCGCAATCATCCTGCAATCATCGAGTAATTAGAGTTTAAAAGTATAGCATAGTTAAAAACGTCGTTTATGGATACTCATGGAAATAATTCTGAAGTTGATAAAAAAAACCATAAAGTTCTACTCATGCTAACATTTATATCAAAATTTTCAGAAAATGGTACTATTTCTTTGAATTTCACGGTAATACTCTAAACGTCAAGTTATTGGGTAATACTTATACCATACAAAAGTATTCTTTTTATTAATACTCATTAATTCTATAGCTTTTCAAGTTTTTTGCTTGATGAAATATAAACTTAGAAACCTTTTTTCTGGAATTAACTTTGAAAACATTGCTAGTATGAATCATATATCCAATTTTCTGCGCTAAAATTAAGCGTCGCCCCTGAGGCTTTTTCTTCTATTATGAGATGACTGTTTTTAATATAGCCAGCTGGGAAGACATTAATGAGAAAGTGTGTGCTGCTGATCCTGAATACGTTATACATAAAAGACAATTGTCCATATTTTTTTACAAAAACTTGAATAAATATTCAAAGTTTATTAAAATATCAAACTGGGTCTTCCATCACTGGCTTAAAGAAACATTAATGTTTTTGTTTACAGATCCATGAAGTACGTCGGGAGTAAAGGGGGTAAACTATGATAATATCATGATGAAATAACCATGAATATTTTATCATCATAAGACGTCGCTTAACACGTTGCCTGCGATTGCCTAGCTGGTGCAAATCTTTACTTTGTACACACAGTCACTAGAAAGCCTTGAAAAAATTATAGAACCTAACCTGAGCGACCCACCGGCGGGTCGTATCGCACTCAACGTGTTAATATGGAAGATGAATTGGGAATAATTTTATAGAATACTGTAAACTAAATAAAACCATTGAGGGAATTTTTCTTATTATTTCTTCAGGGTTTCTGAAGTCAGGAACACATGTTCATTTTTAAGCTTCCCAAATAGAGATAAAATGTCATATATTACAGTAAGAACTCAACAGGAATTTAAATATAAACTTCTAGGATGATTCTGGGCGAAAAAAACCATGCCACACGATCGTGCATGATCTAATATTGTGGTATCAAAATGCTGAATATTTAACACCGCCTTAATATTTTGTTTTCCACTGATTATTAGTTCAAATATGCAGTATTAGCAACGATAGTTGAAATCATCTGTGCAATTTTGGATCAGCTATTCAGTTTAGAAAAAAATATTAAAATACCAATTTAATCTAAAACTTGCAAGGCACAGGAGCAAACGAAAAGTGTGTGTATTTGGGTCTTTTTTTGTGACATTACGTTCTACCATAAATAAATTGATATTTCCCATTTGATTGGTCTCTTGCTGTTGTACCGATGTATTCTTGTGTATAATGAGTAACAAAACTGTTCTATACAAAAAAAATGCTCAGTATTGTTTGGCTATGTCTGATGTACTAATTAAAATATGAACTGCCAGTTGTTTTGCAATACACTAGCGAGCAGTTCAATTTATTATAGAATGAGAGATCTTTCAAAGTCATGCAAATGCTGTTGAGGTCGAACTTCAATGTACTGTTGTATTTCACTGTATGTCTTAATGTGTAAATAGAATATTACTTTCAATACTGCAGCATGTTCTGTTTTATTTCATCTTATAATTTGTTTTTGAAGATCATCGCTTACTGAGATACTTTGGGTTTAAAGCAGTTGGTCTGTTGATCAGTCCACGCTTTTGTTAATCATCCCAAGTTGAGACTGAGCAAAATTAGCGAGTTAGTCTCAATCAAACTGAAAAATCAATCAGAAGTTTTTTAGTCTTAATTTGATGCTTTTTTACACGTGTACTTCGTCGTATTGTATTACTTTATTAAAAACGTCATTTACGCTTATTAAAACATATACAGCATAGGACTTGGGTAGCAACACAAGAGTAGACCAAACGACTCGTTTCTATTGCCTTATTTTATTCTAATAGAGCAGTTCATCATTCTGCTCTGCGTTAGTGCGGTTCTTTGAAGCGCTCGTTTGTAATCCATTAGTATTGCCTTCTTGAACGTCACCAGACAAATTCGTTGATTTCCAAACCAGAGCAGCTTACCTACGGGTAGGACAAGCGGAACTAAGTTTGGTATGTTGGAAGGTAACTTGTCGATAGAAATCTTGGTCTAACAGTGAATTAATTTATTTCGAGTGTTAAAATTAGTGACTGGTAAAAATTTTTGCTGAGGAGTGCAATGATGCAAAGTTGGGCACACATTTATATTGAAGTATATTTTCATTGATAAGAACATCAAAATGTTAATAAACGCGATGAAACTTTGTGCGTCTTTTTGTTTATGAGTTCGTTCAAGATTTGTTCAACGAATATTTTTCGCGTTTAATCCTGGTTTTACTTATACTGGGTACCAATCGCTCGCGGGAATTCGCCTTGCTTGTCTTTGCAGGTTTATGTATGTAAACGCATCTCATCAGTTTCAGGCATCCGAAATGACACTCCATCATAGGCAGCACGCACACAGGCCTTTGGTAGGAAACAGCAAATAAAAGTTGGTTGAAGCCTGCATGAAATTTTCGAAGTGAGAAACGCTGTTCATCAAAATTGTTCTTGTAACATCTAATTTACTGTAACAAGCGCTCTATTAGTGTACGAAAGCTGTGCTTGATGCACGGCTCCAGCTTTTCAAACATATTATGTTTTATTGGTTTACAACAAGGTTTGTGTTAGCGTACGTGTTGTGCGATCTATTTAGATCAGTTACGTTATTCATGACGTTGTTGGTAGTTGATTGAGAGATCCAGCAAGGTGAGAGATTTGTAACTGAGAAATTAAAATCTTCTGCTACACCATTACAGAATCTGATCAACTTGTCCGTGGTGCAAAACCATGAAAAGATCCAGTAAAATATTGAGAATAGGAAACAACGGCCAATTTTTCTTTCAATTTTGAGCTAACTTCTCTGGGACTGCGGATCATTTGAGCGGAACAAGTAATGACATTTAATTCGATAGTAGATTGTTGAAACTTCATTCAACCAATTTGATAACACAATTGAACCAGGATTTGCAAGATACTTTAAACATATGTGAGACTTATATTGTATATTTTAGAAGCAGATTACAAAGGTTTAAATCAAATAATGTCTAATATATTACCACAAAACGAAGAGAGAAAAGGCACTCACGTCCCGTTTCGCCAATTTATATGAACTTTTCCGATACACAGAAAAAGGAATACCTTCGATAATTTCCGAAGGCGTGAATCCATCTACTCACTATTTTCAATTTAAAATAATATAAAGTTGATCTCAACTTAAACTTATACATTATTTGTTATTTTCAATGGCGATTTTTCATTACCAACACACAAGGTCAATAAATTTATTGAAATCCTCTAAAATCTAAAGAAACCCAGTCATATGTACATTGAGAGAATTCTAGCAGCCTGTTAGGCTCGGTTTGGTGGACTTCTGGTGCACGTGTTGGCAACACTGTCCCCAAGTCGGCAACAACTAATTGTGCTCAGACTTGCTGCTGTGATGGAAGATGCAGAACTTCAGTGACCGAGAGTTTGGTTAATAATTACAGTGACGCCAGGTGTTGTGTTGCAAGCGTTGTTTCGTAAAGACGGAACTCGAGCTCAACTGTGTGGTTGTGCACTCGTATGAGGGTAAACAACGTTAGCAATGTTTCGTAGCAGTGCTCGAAATCCCTAACCTGTTCAGGCTCATACTTTTGATGGAAAAAATGTGTAGCATGCTCAAAAATTTATAGATTCGTGGGAATATTCCCTTAGATTTATGATGTTGGTACAAATTTTGAGCTGCTGAGCAGCGCATGAACTAAATCTGTACCAACAAGCATTACACATGACCTTTTCGGAGGTATGAAACCAAACTAGAAGAGTTAAGAAGCAACATCGTCTGAAGAATTTCACATGAATATATTTCGTTAGTTGTTATGTGTTCATGCGGTCGAAAGAACGTGCTTTGTTGACAATGGTTATAACCGGAAGCAATAGCAATCTTTTTGATGAAAGTGAGCGTGTGGTTGACAAAATAACTATTAGTGCGTGCTAAGTGTTTACATTAGTTAATGCCTTTTTATAAATGGCAACGTTGTGCCGCGTACAACTCTCAGTCTCAAAGCTCGCACGCAATAAGAAAAAACAATTCCCACGAAGCGAAATTAATGACATTCGGTCATTTTTCTAGTACTACTTCATTTATAGTACTGCAAAATGAAGTACTGCTAGTACTGGTAAATGAAGTACTGCTAGTACTGCTAATGAAGTATTGCTAGCATTGCTAAATAAGGTACTGTTAGTACTGTAAATAAGGTACTGCTAGTACTGCTTAATGAGGTACTGCTAGTACTGCTAAATGAAATACTGCTAGTACTGCTGAATGAATATGTGGCGATACGTATATGTACATACGGTGTATTTGTTATTAATTGATCATTTAATGAATATAAACATGGAAAAAGCCTTCTGCCTACTTTTGGTCGCACATTGATATATTGGTGAGTTCTTTTCTCTCTCATAATTTACGTCATCTCGGTTTCAATGCATGTTCTTCCGTTATATTTCAATTAATACTTGTAAATAACACAATTAATAAAATCCAAGAAACATACGTAATCGCACTAGAGGGACTCTAATCCTCTGAATACATATAATGGTAAAAGGCTCCCGATATTTTTTTTAATTGCAAAATGAGGGGATGATGATACACACAGAAAATTTAATACATGTTATTCTCAATATCACGGGATGGGAAATGCAAATAATTTACCACATTTTGGCATATGTACCACACATGATGTCCCATTAAACAGTGCATTATTACAGATCAATTACATGCTTAGCTAAATAGTTAAGTGTGCACACGGAACAATTTAGTTGAATCAATGGACGCTCGCATCAAATTACGAGATTTACCCTCTCACTAACCTCGATTACATTAACAATAATAATATTAAATCTTGCCCTTATGCTGGAGATTCGCTGCTGATGATGGGCTTCAATGTTTAACACTCACGATTACAACACTTTAGCAATAACGCTAATTTTTCCCTTCCATTCCTTGCTGTTGTATAATTAAATCTTCCCCTTTATACACGGGTAGGCGCACGTGTAAAATCTACTGTCATTCGTCGGTGTGATGATTAATTTAATTCCCTTTCAATCACTTCTACTCATACTCCACCCATACCCCTAAACCTATACCTATGTCCTAAATATCGCTCTAACTGTAGTAGCCTACATCGGTGTCGAGGTCTAGTTCCCAAGTCCTCTTCGGATCAATCCTTCCTACCGTTTTTATATGAGTTTTGCTCCTCCCCCGTATCTTTTCCATTTTCTAATCTTCCTATTTGTCCAATGGTCTGAAATAGGTTTCTAAACGTCTGTGATATACCCTGCCCACTCTTCAATCAACTTGAGAGTTACACGACTACGTAGTTCTTGGGAGTCACAAGGTCTCTGCCAATAAATTTACCTCATGTTTGACACTTTCTTTAGCCACGAAACTATACACCGCGACCCTTCTCGAATGCAGGTGCTTGGCTTGTTGTTCGATTGATAGTTTGTTTGCACAGCGGTGGTTCTACGGCGAGCGGCTTTTCTTCTGTTTTCACACCTCTAATGCAGATGTGGTTACATACATACAATACATCGGTCTGAAATATGAAAAGCTATGTATATATCATAACTATTATGACAAATACTGCAAGTACTGCTAAATGAAGTACTACTAGTATTGCTAAACTTAGTACTGCTAGTACTGCTAAATGAAATGCTGCTCAGTACTGCTAAATGAAATACTGCAAGTACTGCTAAATGACATACTGCTTAGTACTGCTTAATGAAGTACTGCTAGTACAGCTAAATTAAGTACTGCTAGTACTGCTAGCACAGCTAAATGAAGTACTGAAATGAAGTAAATGAAAGGAATGAAGTTAAATGAAAGTGTGGCAACGACTGCATAATAATGTAAGCACATCATTCAACATTATTTGCTATAGCAGAACATCGTGCATGTGAATTACAGACTTCAGACCAGAAAGTGTTTGTAGTAACTGAAGATAGTCAAACATTTTGAAATTTGTTGTGGATCAGCCCAACAATATTTCATTCTTTCTCGTTCACACACGTTTTACTTCATTTCTAGAAGTGTTTCTCATTATCACTCATTTGGAAATTATTTTGTGAACTTTCTTACACAATTTTCTGCGTGTTCATTCATTGTGATATCGTAAAAGTAATTGAGAGTTAACAGATATTCATATTTACTCGTACATTGCTGCTCAGGTGAGCATTTTGTCTACTGTTTCCAGAACTAACAAAATTGCCAATTAGAATAGCAATGATGAACTGTAATGTGATCAACAACTTGTTGAACACTTGCTCAGGATACTAATTATGAATTCCATCATTTTATTTTCTTCTTGTTTACTCAGGAAAATAGCATCAGAAAATGGACATTCTATTGTTTTATTCAAGATATGAGTGAGTTATTTTTGGCCACCTTGCCTTTATGTTGACGGGAATAAAAAAGTTTTAGAACTATTTTAAATTAGAGTTGCATTGTATATGAATTGATTTTCCCTCAAATCGCCGAAGTTATCGTCGATACGGTTAACATTAAATGTTAAGTGTTGTTTTATAATTTTCATATTCATTAAAATTTTCATCTCAACGTATTACTATAAATGGATTTTCTTCAGCCAATTCAAACAAAATAGTTCCTTTCTAATTGCATTAAAAATATTATTCTTGAAGAAAATTTTCCTTTCTTTCCTTCAACTAAAACCATGGTACTAAACATCTGTCGAGAAATTGTTTCTTGGAATATTTTCTGTTTATTAAAATGGACATCGTTCCTCCCAGCTACAGAACGCAGAAACCTCTGCAGGTTGTGAACTGCCCACCCAAATTAAGCCATAGAGCTCATCAGCTCCCACACTGATGCTATTAAGCATCATCATTGGCTGGTATCACGCAACGGTGTCCTCTCAAAGCTGACCTTTTGTAGTGAAAGAATTTTTCAACCTCAGCAGTAAGTTGAACGCACTGTTGACAGTTCGAAATCAGAAAGACAAGATTTACAGCATATTTCTTAAAATTATCATTCTCCATTGTTCATTTTTTCAAAATGTTGTATTAAGCATGTCTTAACTGCCGTGTTGAGAAATCTTTCCCTATAATTCCTAGTGAAATGACTAGGCCAATTTCATTGACCCAAAATAAATTACTCCATTTGAATTTATTATAAGTCAGTGTGAATGTCCTCATCGATTACAGTGATTTATGTAAAAACTAATGGTTATGAAGCTTGCGGTTTATGAAGTTAATTCAGTTGCTTGCAAAAGAAAAATTATGTAAAAATTCTTACCACCCTTGTTACGGTTTCTGCACTCAAATTCAAATAGTTTTCAAAGTCGAAACTCATTGTTGTCTAATATTTCATTTGATTTGAAGTGTTCTCTTAAGCATCAACTTCATCACGGTAAATTTTAAATAAAGTTTGATACTTCTACGTTCAAACTAAAAATTAGCTTTTTACGTGGCTTTATACACCTCACTACAATTTCTCTCTATATTGAAATACAAACCAATGTTTTTACACGAAATGTATTGCACCTCAATTGATTACGAACAATCACTCATATTCAACAAATTTCAAACTATGGTTGATGTGAAAGTTAAAAACATTTCCTGGCTTTGTAACATGACGTAAATTCCCCACTGTGTAAATATTGAGAACATTTTCATGGAATTATGACATAACAAAAATAGCATGACAGGGACCTGTGGCTGCATGTCTGATGCCTTTTATCAGACTTCTCACAGCCAAAAAGCCGTCCACTGCTGCCAAACTTCGACCCCGAGATGACATTCTCTAAGTTTTGATAGCCCAAGTCGCTGAAAGTTCTTCTGGTGCTTCTGACACAAAAAACTGTACAATGAAAAAGTTTAGATACGTCAACATTGTTGACGCATCTAAACTAAATCTTTCATCTAAATTTTTTACATTGCAATAATTCATGCATACTTTCATCATCGTAAATTACATTATTTGTTGAAACTTTGAATACATCCAAAAGATATCAATCAAATAAGGAATGTGTGAAGTTTGATCTGACGAGAATATGACGTTTCATATTAATGCCAATTTTCAAGCGAAAGATCTCAAGTCACGGAGCATAGTTTATCTAAGTTTGTAGTTATTCTGGATAAAGAATCAACAACGCCGGGAAATAACATCAATCATGGATTCTTCCATGCACACACATAGATTTGGGAAACAAAGTGCAGAGATTATTTCGAATTATCCTGCAATAATATTGAAGAATTTCACGATGCAAGCTTTATTGAAAAGAAAACGACTGCACATTATAGTTCTCACATTATTGTATTATAAAACTTCACATGATGAAAACGTTACGATGAAGAGGACTTGGTCGCACATCGAGGCATGGATTGTGGTGTAATTTTTTTCCAGCGTTTGACCCAAGAGCTATGTCAACATTGGATGGAAATGAAACTCAGCCAAACTCTTTAAGATGGGTAACTTTCCAAAGTTAACAGGATTGTTATCAAAAAACTCAAAAACTGTTTCTTTGGACGATAACGGATGCAAATCTTGTTGCTGCTACTCCTAACTATTTCGAGCTACATCTTTCTGAAACATCGCACCAAAGTTTCTGAAGACGCAATGAATCTAATGAAAAGTTTGTAAGCCGATAAAGACTCAGGTAATTCTGACTTCTTCAGTTAACACTAAAGAAATTCGTTGACTTCAAGATGTCAAATCATCTTAAACTATGAATTGAATGGAATGCATTCATATGAAGGCTGTTCACACTTCACAAATTTCTGAAAGATTCCTGATTGATGCTGCCGTAGGTAAGATACTATTACATTGGGATAAATGAGAGGTGTTCTCTTGACCAAATGCTAGTAATGAATGTCCCCAAGAAAATTTTAATCAAATGCCTGACTAATCACTGTACCATGAATGCAGATTTATAACTTTTCGCATTATTTATCCTCTTTAGCTCTGAAGCACTGGACATGGGTATAGTTTGCCTGAGACTAGTAATGTCTATATCTATGTTCAGTAGTCCAGGGTTAAAATGGCGTAAGCGCTTTTTCCGTCTAATGGAGCTTTATGGGTGACGATAGTTTCTTTTTGGATCCCATAGAGCTGGGACACCCTTTACTTTTCGCTCCCCCCTTTCTGTGTAGTGTGTGTTAGCTCACCGAAAGCTCATTCCATCCCCCAGAACACGTGGGTTGCTGCGCTTGCCTATGGAGGACCGATATCCGATACCGAGGCTCGAATCGAGAAACCTGCAGGACGATTTATTCTTCGGGAGCAGCGAACTCGAGTCATTTCAAAGAGAAAATATCGCAATAATAGTAAACTTGGCAGAGTTTTATCACTATGTGATGCTTGCGATGAAAACGTGAAGAAAATGGGATATTTAAATGCACTGGGATGTGACTAAATCATAGGGCGTTTTACAATTTTTATTTGAAAGATGTGGGAATGAAATACATATTGAGTTGAAGAATAAGTAATCAGCTGAGTGAGGGTAACATGAACAGGAATGTTGCGCTGTATAGACGTCTACCTGTGCGATCTAACTTTGTGCTTTTGGGCAGTAAACAGCTGATGTTTTTATAATTGGTAATGATTTTGAACTCATTGTCTGGCCATTCTCAGTCCTCTGTACATTTCTACCGGTTTGTGAAGAGCCGGAATGTAGCGTAATCTGAAAACTATCGAATCGAAAAAATTAGACATGCATTTCTAGTTATGATATTCCTGCTTTTTAGATGAATATCAGTACTCTGCAACATATCTGAAAAGAACTTGTGTTTCCGTGCACGAAAGAGATTCACTATCAGTTAGAATAAAATCCAAAGCGCCACTTTAAAACTATTTTCACTCTTACATTCACAAACATTTGGTAAAAAAACTTGTTGAAGTAACAGGACAGATATTATGACATTTTGAACTTATTTCTGGAAGCCTTAAAAAATTTCCGTCTACAAAATTTACACTATTACTAATTTGTTGGTGTTTTAGCAATGAACTCTTTAATCTAAATTTATTCCTTAGTGAAGTGAACTATGAGGGTCAGTAACACAAAATAAGATTAGGTGAACAGTAAGCAGACGTGTTTGCATCCTAAATGTAACTTTAATTTATGAGCAAAGTTTGTAAATCAATAAAAAGTTTTATGCATTGCTGAGTGCATTTAAAGTGAAATATTTTATTTAAATATTGAGTAATATTGATGTTTTGCTTTTTGTAAAGTGTTACCAACAAGATAAAAGCAAGGACAATCGCTTTCAACCGTATCATGTGTATTGATTATTAATTAAACACTGTACTTTAAAATATATTTAATGTATGTATATATATAAGTACTTGTTTCGACCTTTTAGGTTATTTTCAAAAAGCTGAACGAAAACAAAATACACAAATAAACCATGACCCAAACAAGAAAACATTATTTGCAAATAAAACACTAAAATACATGAAAATCAAGGGAAAAACTAAACTAACCGCAGGGGGTAGGCAGATCGTGTATTATTTAAAACAGGTTTGTCTCTTAAAATGAATTGATTCTATTATGCGTAAATCTAAAACATTTGAAGCTGTGGTGATTACTTTAAAATCTTCTAATGTAACAGGGAGGTTGCACTTCTTTGCATGAGTACGTACAGCAGAGTGAGAAGGGTTGACAAGGGAGCGGTTAGTTCGAAAACTTCTTCCAGCTCTGCCACACGAACAGCGAGTACTCCAGATGTAGAGCCCACTTATTCAGACTCACAGTGTGCGCAACTATGTTTATAAAGTTGACAGCGATACGGTTGAAAGCGATTGTCCTTGTTCCTCTCTTTTTGATTTAATTCGAAGTTACGTGTGAAATTATATCACACATTTATGAGCGACTAAAATTAATTTTTTAAATCAGAATTACTACAATCTGAAATCTATCATGGGTAACCTTTCGATTCAGTATTTCATCCTTCGCTATTTTTATGATGTTTCGCTTCCCAGTCTCCATTGATAAGCCAGCAAAACGGTAGTGGTAGTAGCATCCAATGTTACTACTCGCTATCCTACTACTTACTATCCTACTACTAGCTATCCTACTACTAGCCATCCTATTACGTGCTATCCTACTACTCGCTATCCTACTACTTGCTATCCTACTACTAGCTATCCTACTACTTGCTATCCTACTGCTCGAATCTTCGTTACTCACAGCTACTGTCTTGTCCTATTGGCCATCATTGAGAACAAAGGGCATTAATTTCCCTAATGAATATCTGTCTCCCAGCCGGTGCAACGACTGCTGAATGCCATATTTACCACATGTAATTTGTGCATCAAATGCGTCTTATTTGGATTTGATTCAGTAGAAGTAAGCAACGCTTCTTTATTAATCTTTTTTTGAAAACGAAAATGATCTCCAAGTAATTCATTTCCTGGAGGAAACTTCTCAAACTACTTTTGATCCATACAATCAGAAGTACTCGTACTTATTATTCTTCAGTGGCTGCACAGATTTGCATCTCAGTGACAGTTGCTCTCGCTCCAAGTTTAAGCTGGAAAAGAAAATATGCTCTCAATGTGAATTTTCATGTAGGACAAATACCATCCAGCAGCGTTTTATAAGTCAGAATACTACCGGTGCTTGATGTTGAATAGTCTACACGCATGCTGGAAAGCTCTTACAATGCCTGCGATATGTTTTTATGTGAACGGTTAAGTTTTCTAACATGAGATATGTGTGCATTCAAAACGCATGATTTTCATAAAAGTCCTTGTGAAAAATATTTGTCCACGTCGCATAATTGTTTTTTTATCAATTTCAATATGGGTTTCACATGGTTGTTAATCATTTCTGTTTTCATCATTGCAACTGTTATCAACATTATTATCATTGTCAAATTTATCCTTTACGAGTCCTTGATTTCTTGATAATTTCTGATAACACAATGATAAAGTAAAGATTAAGAAATATGCTTGAAAAAGTCAGTCACTGTCATTCCTACGATCACATGCTAAGCATGCAGCTCTTCATTCTGATCTCGTATGACGTTGCCAGTTAGACCCACACCAGTCATCTCATTTTCTGGTGTCATTTGTAATTCATTGAGTAAGGATGAAAGCAGACATGCTGCTATGAAAAATCCTACAGCAAGTATTACCTTGTTTCTCCCGACATGACTCAAAATGTACATGCTATTTGCTAAGTAACTAGTGAAGGAAGGCCTGAAATTTTGCGTGTGCCACTGTAGTTTAAGTTTCGTGATTATTTAGGCCGATGGAACGCATGGGATAGTGTGAGAAAATGGCGTAATTTCACACATCATTAACAAGTTCCAAATTCCATATCGGCGTCAAAATTACAGTTTTACTAGTTTCAATGACATTAATTAATATAGAACTGATTGAATTTGAAATTGTGATGCGAGCATACGGTCGGCTAGAGATAGGGCCCGATGACACCACGCTACGCCACACGATCTCAAAATTTCGTCGCAGGGGCATGAATAACTCAAATGACTGAATATTCATGCATCCATCAGATTCATCTATGGTGCTGCGCAAATGCGAACTGGAATTAGAGACAGACTATTGTTCACATTAGAGAAGCAATGAATAAATATAACAAAAATGCTGTTTGAGTAGTTGGGATGCCCATATAAATTTCATAATATAAATTTTGTGCGATTCATTAATTCTATTATAATTACTTTAAATGGAATCACTGAAATACATTTTTAAATCGGATGTGGTTTGGCTGTGACACAAATCTGATTCGTTTTGCACAATCGGCCCCCTTCAGTTCGAGACAGACGTGTTAGAACGCATCCCCCACAAGATTTAAAATTGGTTCTGGAAGACAAAAAAGTCAGATGTTTTCTACATAAATATGAAAGTCTTTATCCATGACACATGACTAACGTGTACCAATGTTTCAGTGCGGGATTGTATAAAACTTTTGCAACTTCCTTTTCAATGCATGTGTACAATCACTACTTTAGTTTAACAATAGGGCACAATTATACTCTAAATCTGTTCTGGTAAAAATATGAGTTATTTGTGACTGCTTAACAGAGTTCATCTTAATATGACTCATTATTTGTTACTGTACAGCTGTAAAGAGACGAAACGTTCTGATAGAATGTGTAAATTTGATGCCAACCATAATGCTTTATCCATAAATTTATGGGACTGTTTGTACTGCATTCAAAGGCAAATTCGGAATTTTTCGATTATGAAAAAACTAATCCGTAGCCGTAAATTATTTTTAATGATGAAAAAGTGACGCGTGTTTTAGCATTTTAATTGCACGGCCAAAAATAAAGCTGAGCCTCACTTAGGTAGGATGGTTTCCTACACGGTCTTTGAAATTTGTTCGTAAATTTAGGCGTTTCTTGTTATGGAACAGTAGGCCCTTCTAGAGAAGAGGTTTTCCAGTGTCGTCACCTTTGACTATGATGAGGAAAATCTGGACCACATTATCATAAGAAAATATCACAAACCGTCAAGTCAAAATTGTCTGTGTTCTGACCTCCCTGACCTTAATTTTACCAGCGAGATCACACAACAAAAACAACAAAACTTTCGCCCTCACTGCATGAAGAAATCACCCTTTGATACAGCAGATGTGAACCAGTTAGAGCTGCTGGATACTGAAATACAGGCGCACCAGACTAGACTTGAACACAACAAAGCAACGCTGTGTGACTTGAAGCAAGCGGTTGTGTGAGTGCTAGGCCTCGACATCGACTGCTACCCGATGTAGGAGGAAAAATGTGTGGTGTGTAATTGTTTTCATAATTGTAATGTTGCGTTTGAGTTAATGCTGAATTGAGAGAATGTGTGTAGAAAACGTATTGGAAGACAAATAATTGTTATTGACCCTATGAGCCTAGACGTAGAATGACAACTTACATAAAAAATATTGAGCTTTCTCCTGATATTTTCATGATTCTACCTAAAATAAAGTAATTGGAATGATATTATGCTTAATCTATATACAATAAAAGATAGACATCAATATAGAGAACCTTAAATTACCTTTCTAAATATTTGAACCTGTTAAATCAATGAGCCTGTGCAAAATGGAAGTAATTATTTCCTAAATTTACTTAACCGCGAAAACCTTTACTGGTATATAACCGTGATGCTATTATTTCGCTCAGACAAAAGCCCTAGGAAAATGTATAGCGTTTCTGATAAGCTGTAATAAATTGCGCTCATCCAGAGCATGATTTATGTGTCGTCTTCGCCTCGCTATTTTGTCAGCCGTGTCTAGATAGAGCTCATGAAGCCCTCCTTCCTCCGTGATGAGACTTGGAGCACTTCAGATCACACAACTTTGAAACTCTTATTAAACACAGCTCTTTTACAATGGTAGATGCTCAAGAACGTTAATCATATGTACGCAAGTAAGTATTTTCTGTGAACACAGTGGCAAATTGGTACGTAAGATTTACTCATGTACGATGTAATCCTACAAGCAAGTTGACTGACGCAACAGTAGCATGAATAACTAAAAAATAAACATATTTTCCTGAATTATGACCCTGTGTTATGTCCCCCGTGAAAATTGTGTTTTATATTACGTGTTCTCAGACACGACGAGTTCATAGAATGAATTGAGCATGGAGTGTAAAATTCATGCTTAGTTATTTTAGGTTTATGCTTAGGAGTGATCTATAGAAGAGCTACTTTTTAAGTGTCTTAGTCAAACTCCTACCTTACCGTTGCCTAGTCTACACCCATTCAGCAATTCTTGAAAAATGCAACTTTAGTCGCAAATAAATACCTATTTGTGATTGCTAATAGTGATGTTTTTTCAGGGTTGCCTTCCTTTTTTAATCCACCTTTTAAAAATGTGCACGGTAATTTTTTGGTTATTTATGGAAGACTCATTTCGATAAATCTATTAATTACGTGAATAAGAGCCATAAATCAGAACGCAAATTTCCAACGAGTTTTAAAGGCAAAAATTAAGACTACCATCATTAAATGTAGGATTATTCTAATCTCAAATTACAACAAATTGCATGCTAAATTTTATAGGCCTCGAAATTTTTTAATTCTCTTTAGTTATTTTACCTAATCCAATTTTCACGTCCACCATCCAAAATATCATTTCTGCTTTAGTTAATATTTGCATTAAGTGATTCGGTCGTGAAGTAAAAATACGCGTTTTTTGCATCGGTAATTTTACTTTAGTTCCCTCTCCATCGATCAATTGTGTAAAAAAACATATTTAAATAGCTGGTCATTCGTCTCAAACTGACAATCAAATGTGAGCAACATATAATGTTATAGGATGAAAAAACATAAAATCTTGAGTCCAGAATAACTGAGGATTGTCTCAGAAGTTTTGTCGAGAAAAAGTTCTCTGTAAGACCAAAACTCTCAGTCGAGTAAGAAGCACGTTTACTGAAGACCAAAATCGTTCTGTCTGATTGTGACTTCAATATTCTGAATGCTGCCATAAAAGTGAAAAATCTTGACACATTCCTAGTATTTTTAAAATTAATTTTACCTCATAGCGACGACAGTTAATTTTCTTGGTAAATCTTTAACAGATGATGAGACACCGGGTACATTTACTGTATTTATTAACAACCTTCGCAATTATAATTCTCCTATCAAGTTACTGCTATGATTGTATGTGACAAACCTATTTGACGATGAACATGGGCTCTGAGTTACTTTCAAAAATATTGAATTTTTACAAACTGTTCTTCTTTCTAAAATTTCTCCTGAATTTGCATTTAAAGCAAAGGAAAATGAAATAGTTCCTCACATTGGTTTCCAAAAGTTTCCACGCCAACACCTCGCGCAGTTACCTTCTGTCGTCGGCTGTCCTCGTTATCTGTCCTAAAATTAATACTAATCCTTTGCTTCAATTTAATTCTCTAACCTCAAATACCTCTGTGTTAAATTGACCCTACCCAGCTACCGATGTTAACATATTACCAACAGTATTCATCACCACTAAAGAATTGAATACTTAAGGCATGTAATATTGCAATGCAATGCGTAGATTTTCTCACTTAATACGGCTTTCATTATCGTATGTATGAAGATTTAATTCTTGTGCACAAAATATGTTCAAGCTAGCACTAGTGTAAGCTACCCGAGCGCATCTTATGATGCAGAACTAGCCTTACAAATCTCAATACTGAAATAGAATACGCGTACTCTGAGCTGCTTTTGCTTTGTTAGCCTCTCGTAAATATGCTTCGATCCTTCCCAAATAAACGTTCGACGTTCGTGAATAGAATTGAGGACTGTTGTAATGAATAAATGCAACAAAACACACAACAAATCAAACCACAATTATTCAAATTGAGCACAAACCTCTCACTTCTATTCTAAAAACATCAGTGCTATGAATAACAAGTAACTCGATTCTCTTGGGACAATCTCATTACAACGTTGATTGCACAATGCCAAACAATAAAATTCGAAGCAGAACAGATTACTGATAATATCACCATCCCACATTAGTTTTTGGCTGGACTCTGACCTACTTCGAGCTCTTCATCAAGTATTTTGACTTGGATACAATCTAAATTAAGCTCATCGCAATGTGTTTTTGCCTGAATTGCGATTCAAAACGAGCACTCAGTCAGTTGTTTTGACTTAGATACGATCTACAGGATGTCAATAAAGTCTCTTTACTATTTCAAAATATATTACAAATTCAATTAATCAGTTATATTTAAATTTGTTTTATTGTATTTAGTGTTTGTTAAAGTTTTTAATCACATTTTGCAATTGTGTGTTTCATGGAGCCTATTTGGGGAAAAGATGCTTTTGAGACTTTATGAGAGACTTTTATAAGAGACTATATGGACTGTAAATCACTCCAAGAGGTTTTTCTGACCAGGCTGTAATCTAAGTTTAACTTTTCGACAAGCATGAAGCATTGCTGTTGTCTACACTCTCATTATCATAAAATCAACCATTAATGTTAGTTTTCACCCGATCAGAAATTCTTGAAAAATGCGTCTGTAGCAGCAGATAAATATCTAAGTGCTTATTGATGGAAATAATTTGGCTGACAAATTCTCACTCATTTATTTATCTACGACTTACAAATACCTTTCTTTTCATTTTAATGTACCCGATGTTTGTCTTCCATTCTTCAGTCGTCTTGTCCATCACACGCGCAAAAATTAACTCAATCAGGTGTTTGGTAATTATTATAAGTGAACAAATATGAGACGCTAAATATATTTTCTCAGATGTCATCATAGATGAATTATCAATTACCATTTAAGTTTCAAAAGATTTACCAAGAAATTAAACATTTTTACTTACATCTCTTTTGAAGTAAACTGTCTGTGTTTCTCAAAGATTAGACTTAATCTCTCCCTATATTCTGTCCTCCACAGACGCTTGAGACGATATAACTACACGCAGTGAAGTAATTTGAACATCTGATTCCATTCGTGGGGCTCAGTATTGAATAAAGTGTCTCGTCGAGGTAGTTTTTAACTTCAACCAAACCTAGATTTCACACAACGAGTTTACGAATTTTAAGATTTACCCTTTTAACAATATATGGAGGAGCTTCATTGCCTTACAAAGATTTAATACAATTAACAATACATGAAGCAAATTCATTGCTCTATATATAACATATATAATGATACATGGAGCAAGTTCATGGCCTGACCAGAATTTAATATTTTTAATAATATGTATGTGGAGCAGTTTCATTGTTCTACATTTAATATATTTAACAATACATGGATCAAGTTCATTGTCCTACAAAAATTTAATATATTAATGATATATAAAGGAGGTTGATTGCCCTATACAGATTTATATCAACGAAAATTGAGGCGCTTTATTAAATGATTTTACTTGAGCATAACAGTCTCCGAACTCACTTCATCATTCCAGCATTTAGTTCTCGTACACCTGAACAAACATGTTTATTCCATTCTCTGGAACTCCTATTAATTAATCAGTAAAGTCTGTGGGCCTCTGTAGAGCGCCGGAGCAGAATGTTTAGACCAGGATATCAATGCTTCATGCAAGCAGAAACTCAAGTTCTTCATTGAATTTAAGGTACTGAATTAAGCGACGCTATGTGCATTGAAAGTCAATGCTATAATTAGAAACAAAAATACATAATATATATAAAGAATGTTCCCATTCATGAGTTTCAGCCAAAAGACGTTCATTGAATAAGTAATGAATTTGCATCATCTATGTGTGACAGAAAAATAAAGTCATCCTTGCACACCAGTTTCACTTTTAATTTAATTCGAGAGCAAGTTTAGTGGTTATTGTGCAACCAAAGTTGTAAAACGCTCTTTAGTTCATTACAGTACAAATGAACTGATTTCACTAATTATTAACGTAGTAGATCTCTGGGCATCTAACATTAGAAGCTCGTGTGCTGAACTAGATATTTGAAGAGAAATTGTAGAACAAGCAGGTTGTGGGAGTCTGTCTGCGTGTCTACCTAGCTTTCTCTATGACGGTCATTATTTCTGTCTGTCTGAGTGCCTGTCTGAGTTTCAGCCTGCCTGTCTGGCTGTCTTTTTGTGAATGCGTACATGTGGGTTTGGAGGAAGTGTCCATGTTGAGGTGCCTGTGTACGTCGGTGTGTGCGTATGAGTAGAATGTAGGCGTATTGGGTAATTGTAAAGTGTGTAGGCTCTGTGTAATTAGAAGTAGTGTGTGTGCATGGATGTGTGTGCAGGTGTACATTAGAATATGTTCATAAATTGAAGAAAATTAGGTCCTAGGCTATAGGGGCTGTGTTCCTTCGTTTCTATCTTCGGCAGTGCTTTTAACACTGATGATTGAATCTTTGTATTCTGAAACATTTACTTGTAATAATGTTCTCTATAACGGATGCTCATTTTTATCTTGTTTATTTTACGTGTTGAAGAAACATTGATCTTGATTTTCGTAGAGGCTGTCAAAATTGTTCATTGGAATATGAAGTGTTTTATCAGTTAACTTTTGAGCGCGTTGCTTGTTGTGAAAGAAACATTGAATGACTGAAAGCAACATATTTACTTTTAAAATTTACTTGAAGTGAGAAAATTAAACGAGGAATGGCTAAATCGAGATACTCGGATTTAAATAACTGACGTGTGTTATAAGATGAAAAATATATGTTTTGTCAGTGATAATATTTTCCAACAGTATTCAGTTCAACCATACAACGCCTCTGTGTAATTATTTTCAAAAAACACGAATGAAGTGCAAATTTTTGTAAAAATAATTCATTGTTTGTAACGTCTCTGGTTAGAGTTTTCTTCCTCATCAATGTTCTTTTTGCAAAGGAAACTTTGGTAAAATCGATGTCAACTGCCTTGAAGTTATTTTTAATGAAGCACGATTAGGTGTTCATCTCTATCACTTCTGAAGAGAAAATATTCTCAAAATACAGCAGTCAATAACAAGAAATTATTCATTAAATTCCTTGAAACGTGTTCACATGCAATGCGTAGAGCGAAGTGGTCTCTTGATTCATGATTACTGTCCAACTTTGTTTTAGTTTCATCATAATAAAAAACAACTAATTAGAGCTGTTGTAAAATGTCTCATAAACCACATGAACATCGCTCTGAACTCGTTAGGCTCATTGGTTTACAGTCTCATTCGCTTCTATTTATTGTTTGCAACAAAGAAAATCTTTATTTTGTTTCGCCTCAGAAGCAAAAGCACCGTAAGCGTAAATTGCAAGGGCCGTGTTTTAAAAACGATGCACCACGTTACTTGTATCATGTCATTTGTACAAAAAAGGGTCAAATTTAGTGTTGTTTTCGACAAACATGCTGCTGCAGCATAAGCTCTGCCATGACACAAGTACAAATTTTCAGCCTGATCTTCAGCTACATAACCTGATGATTAAAATTAATGCAATTCTTCAGCCAAATATAAGAGACAAATTAACTGGGGAATTTTACAATATCTTATTTCAATTTTTTGAATAAAATAACCTAAATAATGAATTAAATCAGAACAATTGTTATTGAGTGCATCACAATCTACCAAAATCAAGCATCTGTCATAATCAGATTATAAAACTATTGAATAATTAGCGAAATAAATTTCAGTTTTTCATTCGGCAGTGGCAATATCTATATCAGAATTGTTTTCAATGCTAAGCAGTTTTTGCTGCAGCATCGAAGCTTTTTGTCAATTAATGAAAGGCAATTATGCTCACATAACAGACGTCATTTACTTCGGAAAAACCTTTGCTGTAAATTCTTGCTAATATTCTGCTCATGTATATGAGTGGGCTAAGGAAGTCATATCAATGCATTATTTAAAAGGGCGCAATCATATTCTACGTACGTAGCTGGCCAATCTTTGCTGACGTGTTTTTGTTATAACTATTTAAGCTATTGTTGAATATTATTAGAAAGCTTGAAACACAATGGAATATTATTCGTGGTAAACGTTGTTGTTAAAACGATTACTGCTAAACCAACATATTTAAAAATGACTATGTACCTTTACACACTGCAAAATATGTAGTTCGATATTAGTACTATGTGCACCAGAATATGAAAAAGTATCTTCATTGAAAAACACAGTACCAATCTCAATTGATCAATTATACTGAGAACTGTGACTCTTACTCCCATTTCTTCAATGATTCTGGACTCTAAAATTTTACAAAGACTGCCTTTTAATACCGTGCATCAATGCTGAGATCGTTACTATTGAGATCGCAGTGATTCAACATGGTATATAATTATAATACTAATAATAATGATAACAATATGAATAATAGTTATAGATCAATAATGGGGAGTGTTGGTGCGGCGACTGAAAAGCAGATTTCCATCTTCTTGTTTCTGACGGTATTACTATATGTGTTACTATGAGAATGACACAATATTTCATTGGAAGAAACTTAAGAATAATTGTTAATAACTTATAACTTATCTACGTCTGAACTTCGTGTATGAATAAGTAGATAAATGTTATATTTGCGTCAAATGTTTGCATTATCTTTTTAAGTCCCTGTAGATATAAAATAGAACCTAGTGCTCATGAACGAAGAAATACTGCCAGGAAACTTTAATTACTACGATTATTATTAATAAGCCACAACGCTGGAAATTCTAATTTACATTTTCACAAGGACCTCCAGTTTTTGTCTTTTGAGATTGAAATTAGAAACTAATCTCCTGTTGAAAAGTTATTATTCATTTAATATTGTGTCATTTCAAGCCATTCAAACATACAATACTGGCCACAAGTATTGTATCTTATGGCAAGACCGTTTTTACATTTGTACCATGTATAATACATTGTACGTCGTACGTAAAAAAATAGCTATTACCAATTATGAAAACGATAAATTATACTCCAGAAATGTTAATCTAAAGATTTCTAACTGTAAAACAAATAAATAGCAATAATATTTAAAGGGGTCACAAAACGGTCACACGTTAAACATAAATGTTGTTGCTATTTAGTGGTTTTGTAGTTAGAAATGTATGGACTAACATTTATTGAGTATAGTTTGTAGGTTTCATAATTGATGTTTCTTAATTTTTACTGATGGATAATATACATGTGAAAGAAGTGAAAAAGTTTTGTCTCAATACTTTCGACCCGTAACTGTATGTATACGTTTTTCCGTTGGTTATGTAAAAGCATGTATATTTGGACTACGTTCACTGAATGTGAGATAAAATATCGCCCTGACTTAAGTTTATTGTTTCCTGTACACAGTTAGTGTATACGCTGACAGAACCCCACATCGGCATTGTTTGCATTTTTCTTCGACAGTTCTGAATGGGAAATTCTCCCTGTGTTTACATTTAAAACATGCCTTTTGTCGCCCGAGTGTCGCTTCGAATATCAGAATCGTTTTAAAATTGCTGCGACAAAGCGGGTTTCAATAACGGGAAAGAAATGCAGAATTTAGAAACACATGCTAGGGAGCGCATGGAGCTTTGACTCTCACATCGCCAATTGTTCCATTCTTCTAACCAGTTTTTATTTACAGTTAATGGGTGAAGGGATACTAACTTATAATGGAAAAAATTTCAATTGTGTTTTCGTACTCCTTTTGGCAGAAGGCATTGCAAAACCAGTATTTTTAGTTAACTCGATGTGTTCGAAACAAAAGGAATGATGAGCAGTAAACGGGTAATGTCATTTAAACACTGGACGTAAATAGACCCTGTGACTCGCACCATCTGGCTTTGCACGAATTCATAGAGGCAAGTTTGCATTTTTGAAAAATGGGACTCTTGCGATGGTAAATAATCTCAGCCGAAATTCAATGATGAGATTTCTTAGCATGGTAAATGAGAATTGCAAGATGTATCGAAGGTGTTCCAGAAATCAACTGTTAACGACAAAATGTGTTGGATAGTTTGGAATAAAGAATGACTAAATAACAGGAGGATGATCATCGTGTAATTAACGAAAAATTGCCGACGGTTTTATTCTAAATTTACCACCAGCTAATGTTTTGGAAACAAATAAACAGAATTATGCGGGCGTTCTTTAGAGTTTGACGCATATTTAAATGACGCAGTCTAATCTGTTTTTTATGATTATCAGCTTAGTAATACGCATTACCATTTTAATTCTGCATTGATAATTGAACGTCTGTTGATGTTTGTGTCAATCATTCAATGAGATGCATTTAATTTTTACGAATTTATTAAGCATAGTACATTTGACCTTTTAAATTATTGGTGATGAGTACTTGCATTTATATATTTTTTACTCTGATTTGCGTAAGGTCTGAGACTCCATTGATGAATGCCTGAGCATCTCTTAATGGAAATGCGGGAGAAAACCCTCTTGAATGCGGTATTCAAATTTTAAGTAAGAAAAAATCAACGTAGCGAATGATAAACGTAATCTTTCCATAAATAACTTTATATATAAAAACCATCACTAACAGAAAACTTCTGAAAAAATATTAACAATGATTACCCCAGATTACAAACTGCCCTTTAATCACTTTTTAATGATTTAATTAAACTTCCATGTCCCTGAGCTCTAAAGAATGATCACAATACAACATTAAAAAAATTCAATTCACGACTTTGAACATCAAATATTGTTTTCTTGTGATCCATCATTTCAACAGAAATATTCATTGAAAACAAATATTAATTGAAAAGCGAGCGAGATTTTTAGCAAATTATTGCTAATTTTTTCAAATGAGTAAATTTTTTAGGAGTGAAGATTACAAAAATTTTCTTAGTAAAAGTCTTTATTTTTATTTAGTTATTTACATGAACAAAGAAATTTATTCACCAAGGTATCCAAATTAAATCTCTGTGCTGGTTTGCATTTACTAACTACTTTTCATCGATTTTCTGTCGCTCATACTGGTTGGCCTGACAAATTTCTAAATTTAAAACATAGATCTGCGCATTTTGTGTCCACTTTGTTGTTTTCTTCACGTTGATCTCCTCATCAGCAGTCTTTCCCACTAAAAATATCATGGCTGTGTACTCACAGAATGTCCATGACGTGTTGCTTTTGGTCTATCGTCACACATAGATGATGCAAACCCAACACTTATTCAATGAATGTCTTCTGGCTGAAACTCATGAATGGGAACATTTTTTCAATGCTCTATATATCCTGTATTTTTAGTTCCTAATTATACTGTTGATTTTCACTTCACATAACATCTTTTATGTCGATTTAAAATCAACATGTCATTATTTGATCATGCATCTTCTTATGAGGTGATAAGGAAATTAATAATGTTGGATTTGGCACTTACAAGAAAACAGTTGAATTAAATGCGTGAATTTTTGTCGTGCATAAATTTCAGTCACATACTCGTATTGCTTTCCACTGCAGTTGCCAAGCAGCTGCAAACGCCTTCTGAAAATATTTCAAGTTACAGTGAAAAATAATAAGTAATGAAGTTCGTGTTAACCTATGAATGATGTGCAAAATTGAGTGTTAATTATTTTTTCTTAACTTTCATCGTTAGTCTAAAATATTGTAGAAACTCATAATTAAAAACAACTTTCATGCAGTTAAATTTCAAACAAAATAAAGTAAATACTTTCGTTCCTATGTTCGAATCAATGTTTCATGAAATATTTTGGGAAGCAATTGAAATTTTATTCTTGAAATAATCTTTTGCAGTTGCGAGTGAACAATTCTTAGAATAATTTAGCCCCTTCAAACGCCATTATTTCCAAACATTTCCGACAATTGTTCCATTAGGTGTTAGTATAAAATCTTCTATGTTCAATTTATATATAACCTGCATTTCCATTTTTTTCATAGCGGAAATCATGCGAAAATATCCTTTTAGGCAGAGACGTATACGTTTTAACTCTAAAAAGGACCATTTGATAAAAACATGTAAACACACGCTTCTCCGCCGGTTGAAGGATCAAACTGATAGTAGTTCATGATCGATTAATTGTAGCAGAAATCTCCTTTGAATAACTTGGACCGAGTGTCTGGTGGAGGTGCAGCCGCAACGGGGAGCTGTCTGCATTAATTTGCATCTCATTGAACAAGGTAACTAAGTTCACTGAACTCGATGATTATGTCCCGCAAATACGTGAAATAAATAAAAAGAAAAAGACACTACATCAACATGTTTATGTATGACGTAGAGCTCAAAATTGAGTGCTATTTTTTGAATCTTTAATGTTTTTTAGTATGATAGTTTTCACTGTAAATATTGAAAACTATGTGAATATATTGTGTGATCGGTGTAAATACTATTCATTATCCACTATGAGTGTTGAACATTGGAGTTGGAAAAAACACATATACATATCATCTGCAACCAAGTTTAAGAACAATGTCAATTGCATATGTTCATTGACACGCTTTGTAAAAATACAAGACTGTAGATGCACCTATTCGACCCGAAAGACCCAAAGATGGACTATTATTGGAGTTGTTTGTCTCAATCTTTCAGTAAGTGTTCCTTTTAGTGAACTGTTGTATGTCGGTAACAATAGCATATTAAAATATCTCTTCGAAGTTATGGCTTGGAATTCTTATGCAGCCATTTAGAAAAAGTTTTCAATTACGTTCGATCTTAATTTTCATAGATCATGCGACTCATGTCTGAGGGTATCACTTCATTGCAACGAGAACAGTGTCCTCTCCCCAACTTCAGTTTGTAGACCCATAAAGAGTACTGTAGACAACATTCAAACGGCACAATACCCAGAGCTCCGAATGGCTTCTCGAACTTTTATTTAATATCAGCCAATTCAGAACTTGCGTAGTTGTCGAACTCGTTAGAAGCCACTAGTAGCACTTGTGACACATGCAGTGGCTCCCGAGGACGGCGAGGGGGAGAGATTTCAAGCGTCGTACAACAGCGCCAGGTTGTAACGAAAGTTCTGTTTGTTTTATACGTTATATTATTGTGTTATCAATTTAAATTGTGAACAACATATGTGTAGCTATCTAAATCATTAAAATAATATTTCTTTTTATCGGATTTTGTTAAAATTATTTTAATAAATAACTACTATTGACCCAAATGTACATACACTCCAAGTAAAGAATACATTAGGTATATTTTACAGTATGAATTTCAGAAAGGCAATACAGCAATTTCAGCTGCGAGATCCCTCATAGACACTTATGGAAATGTTGTATACAAAGACCTATAGAATATGGTTTTCATGATTCAAAAAGGATAACGTCAGTTTAAAGGACGAACCAAGAAAAGGATGCTTCAAAGAACTCCAAGGAATTGCAGGCTGTCATTGATGAAACCCCTACCCGTACAACTAGAGAACTGAGCAAGGAGTTTAATGTGAGCCATATGACCATGCATGGTGAAATTTTCAAGACCTAAAATCCCTGCTCAGTTCTCTATTTGTACTGGTAAGGTTTTCATAATGACACCATGCAATTCCTCAGAATTGTGTCCTCTGGAGCGTACTTTTCTCAATTTATCCTTTACACTGAAGTTATCCATTTTGAGACGAAAAACCCATCTTACTTAGGTGTTTCCATTCACCACAACATTTCCATGAATGTCTCTGATGGATCTTGCAGCTGAAATTGTTAAATTGCTCTTTTGAAATTCATGCACTAAAATATGCCTAATGTGCTCTTTACTTTTTAGAGTACATCTGAGTCCACAACAGATATACATGTATTCAATAATAATCACACGTCATAATACTATCCAACTTGTTGCTTCCTTGCTTGCTTGGTCTGTCTCTCTGTCACACTGTTAAGGATTTAGATAGGAGGAAATTCGTCTACGAATAACAAGATTAGATACCATGAAATTTCATCCCTAAATTGCGATGGCATACATAGTTTCTGGAATATATATTCGGAAGTCAAAATAATGTATTAAAGCTCTTGATCCTTCCTTACATAAACTATTTTGTATATTATCTCAGCTGAATTTCAGCTTCAACTCAACTCTCCATCATTCCAACTCAAACCTGACCATGATAGCGAAAACATTGCCTTAATATCCGTATACTTACTCGGTTTCGTGCACAGATAGTTGGGAAAACATGTTCATTCCCACCAATATTAAGCTTAATAAGAAAAGAAAATAATGCTTCAGAGATTATAAGTAGTTTCACATGATACATTACCTTATTTTTCATTTCCATGCATGTTTTCTAGAGTAATTGGAATACCTAATTGATGTATGGAAAAATAATTAATCTGTATGTATATGATGATAGGAAAAGATAATATATCGAATGAAATGCTTAGGCAAACTGTTGCTAGCTATGATTACATTTAAATTCAAGGATTCAAATTGTCAACTTTAGGAGTCGCATCATATTCAAATTGAATTGCATAAAAGTGAAGAAATAATTTAATATTATAACTCATGTCAGTTCATACTGTTTACTGCAGCGTGTGTAGGACGACTCGTACTTTTGCTGTACTTCTTTTCTAATCTGAAGTCCTCGTACTCAATGGAGTACAATACCGTCTACTATTGTAAAATACAGAAAGATCATGCAAATGTACAGTTTGTTTTACTTTTTTAGACTGCATGGAAAGCATCTGAATGCGAATGACAACAAAACGAAGTATGAATATGTATTCAACTGCTTTTTCAAGCGCCAGCTCATCGAATAAATTATAATGGCTGGATTACACAGACATTCGGCTGTTCTCTCTGATAAACATTTGTACGAATCAGTTTTAAATCGAGAGTAAATGGAGTAAATTCATCTGGTTGTAGGTATTCAGAGTCAATGTAATGTTTTTATACAGTTCTGATTAGTAAACGATTATTAATCCTGAATAAAGTGAAACTTGTACACAAGTTACGTCGATGGTTCATGAATCCTTTGAATACTTTCAGCCAACTTGGATTTTCCCAGCAAAACAAAAGCAGAGAGAAGTTTACATTTACAAGGAAGCATTACATTTACAAGGAAGCATTACATTTACAAGGAAGCATTACATTTACAAGGAACGTTTTCTCATACAAACTGGTGCAGCTGCACCATCTACCGTCAGTTTTTAATTACCTTGGCGCAGGCGAAAGACTACGGCAGTAAACACTTCATTCCCCTGATGCAAGGAGTAGAATTCTGCTGCAAGGCAACCAGACGGAGCTCCACATTCAGAACACTAGACTCGAAGCTCCAGCTCAGGTCATAAACCGACGGAATAGGATTATCTGAACAAGAAGATTCTACGTGAAACTTCCACGGATGAAAAATATGCCACCCGTACTTGGACTCCGAGTTAATTGCTTAACTTCGAGTGTGTAACTTCTCGTTGAAGGAAAACTTTAGAGAGATGTTTCGATTTAGCCGCCAATTTAGCGCCTTGTTAGTCGACTGAGAAGATCTTGCACCTCAACTTCGAATCTGAAATCCTACTTTCGAAAAAAATTCATCGAAACTGTTTAATTAATCCTTGTGTTTCCGACCTGTTCAGTCTACTAGGCTGGTGAACTATAGTTCATTCTAAGGCTCATTGACAACGCAGGTAAAGCCGTAACAATTCCTTCCACGGTGAGAAATGTTCATTGCTCAGAGGTGCTTAATTCAAGTTTACGGAGTCATAGCTTGCCATTTCCAAAATTTTGTTCATTCACTATTTTAAAAATAACTCTCAAATATTTTTTTCTGACCTGCTTAAGAATGTAAGAGTGGCTCTAAAGTGCGCATGCTCTCAACAATCTTTAATATTACAATTAGTAAAAATACCGCACCGCTGCAGCATAGCTTCCTGCTTCTAATTCAGTGCTACAGACGCTAGAAGAAGACCAGCTCTGTAGCAGTTAAGACTCTCTCTGTTGAATAAGGTAAACATTTTAAACTTTTTGATTGGATTTTCTTAAGAGAAATTTTTTTGCTACTCAATATCATCGCTGATGGAAAGTTAGCTCATTGTTTCTAGGCTCAATTATTGGGATAAATTTAATTTTAATAAAATGTTTATAACTGAAATACACACCTAATTTATTTCTCAGAGTTGATCACAACGAGATTTAAGCATACTGGAAATAATTTCAGTTTGAATAGAATTCATTTTGCTTTCACTAAAAACGAACCGAAAATGTTTCAACTATTTTTAGATTGTGCAGTTTTCTGTTCTACTTGGCTGTCTAAAGACTACAAAAAAAACATGGCAGAAGAATCTTCTAATTGTACTTTTATGCACTTCGTGTGACATGAAAAGAAATTCACAGTTTGTTTATATTTTTAAAGGACAAAACAGCGAGGCAAGTTGCGGCTGACTGCGCATGTGCTACGGTTCAGTCGCACGTAATTTATTTATTTAAAGTCTTGAGTGTGCGTGGAAAACTGAAAGAAATTTTTGAAAACTTCGAACATTTGCTCTTTACGCTGGGGTTTCCGCAAAAGTAAATTTTGTCAAGCGCAAAAAAAAAAAAACCATCAAGTAAATTCTTTTCTTCGTGAAATAAATTCATAATTCTTTCAAGGAAGAGTTTGTTCAACTGAATTAAGTAAAAATACTGTAATTATATTTTGTTGTGCTTGAATCCCACTTCTAATGTTAACTGCAACAGTCTTTTTCACTCAACTAGAAAATAATAGAATAAATCACACTCTAATACTACAAGAAGCGTCCATTTTTAAGCAAATTCGAGTGGCTGGTGGTTGATAAAACAGCGAAAGAGCAGAAATGCTGAGTAAAACGCCAAAAAACAGCAGTATTTCTGTGTACGTTGTGGAAAGGGAGAAGTGAAGTTTTATGCACTCCACAACAGATGTATCACAACACAACAGAACAGAACAGAGTAATTAGTAGTTGAATGGACTACTCTTTGTCACTTTTTAGAAACAAGCTCGCCATTTTAAGTAGTCTTTTCTATTTCAAATTTCCTCTTTATTTCAAATACTTAAAAAACAAGTATTTGAAAGTATTGTGTGAATTAAAATATCTGAAACTGGAAAACTCTTTTATTCGGGCTCAAACCACTAAACTAATCAATTTCTGGTCAGTTGAATAATAAATACAATGAATAATTATTGAAGTTACTGCATAAGTTTCAGCTTTCAGTTCAAATGAATTAAAACCACTCTTACTCAAGCTCTTTAATAACGAGTATACATTATAAAGCGAAATTAACTAGGTACCTCATGAGACTTATTTGCATATACATAAATACTGTAGAGGAAAGTATTGGTTTAACTACGTAAATAACTTCAGCCACTCTTGGAAGTTAAACTAGACTGTTAAATAATTTAAAATATTCGAAAAAGGATATCAGAACACTTGCACGTTTGCTAAATTGAATTATGCATGATCCACATTTTGCCCAATTTTTGTGGGTTCCCTATTATTCACAATTTTAGGGAATCCTATTTCATAAATTTGCGGGATCCCTATTTTGTACCAATTTCAAAGCCATAATGAACCCAGCATTTTAGCTGGTTTTGTCGGCATCGTGTAGAAAAATTAGTCCCTACTTTTGACACGAAATGTACATCATTTAAAGTCAATTTTATTGACTTTGAGTTTCTAGTACCGTTTGTAATTTTATGTTTATTAAATAATATAATCTATGTAATTTTATATTGATAAAATAATAATCTCTATATAATTTTATAATTTTTTGTGTACTTTATTTTAGCACCTTTGAGTACCTAAAACTTAGGAATCAATTACTGAACCAATATAATCAATATCATCAAATAGTTCAAATAGATTTTCATCGAAAAATAGTTTAGTTTTTGCGAAAATAAATCAGTTTAATTATTGCTCCTTTTTCTCTTGTGTGCACATTATCAAACCAAGTACCATGATTCCTATAAATTTCTCCTTCCTTAATTGATTCATATTATGTGAAGAATTTCACTATCAATTTTAAATTATCCCAAAAATTCCACAAGTATCAATAATTCAGGAAGGAAAATAACGAGACCCAACTTTGCAGTCTATCATAATTTTCAAAAATTAGGATCAAAAATAAGACATACATTCAATAAAGTTTTAGGAAACAGTGAATCAAAATTTATAGAAATTTCTCACACTAGACGTTTTGTAGACTAATGTAATCCATGGTGCGTTCGAACTCGTGGCAGGTAAATACTCCTCAAAATATTGAGTATTTTTTTAGTAAAGATGCGTTTTATCGAAGGTCTGAAGCCACTTATCCATCCAACATAATCACAATTTTAAATTGCTTTGATAACTTTGTTTCAGCTGGGAGAGTACGAATGTCTGATCTGTGTCTCAGTCGAGCTTCGTTATCGAAAGTAAGCCAATTACAGCACAACAATGTACGAAACCTCACTGATTTATACGAAAATTACCGTTAGTCTGAAAACAAAAATAGACTGGGAAACGGTGAATTAAGTCTGCCGGTGCTCATGAGGAATGAAAATAGAAATTGAAAGCATTACTTCAAAATTTTTGAACGGTACCCTGAATCTGGGTCAATTTTTTAATGAATAGTTTGAAACTGACAAGTGACCAGTTTAGTTTAAACTTGTGATATGATGCTCCTACACTGGTTAAAACTACAAAAACACAATAAATGTAAGAAGCATATAAAAGTCCTAATACCTTCAACAACGATTAATCTATGCTCTAGCTTAAAATTTCATTTAGAGTAGCACAACTAACACAAGATATCAGAAACTTTACAGTGACTAAAGCCATAAACAGTAAATAATTTTTTTCAAAACAATTATTTGTGCTTTTTCGATGGAAGACAACTCACTATACATGTAAAGTTTATGGCACGAATAAAAATGTGTTCAGCACGCATTTAATTCTGGCAGAGAATTCCAGAAGTGCGTTCTCTGAGAACATTCAAAAACAGAGTTAATAGTTTTCCATTAATCTCAACGCACGGTTGGGTCGCTGCGATTGGAGAGCGCAGGTGCTCGAAATTCTCGGCAGAGATAATGGACTCTGAATCAAATTACGAGTACAGCTGGCCAACTTTCTGGAGCTGGATGCGTCTACTGAAACTGAATTAACGTAACTTTGAAACCGTGAATGTAAAGAGTCCATCGAATTTGCAGCTAGACTTGTGATGAACTTTTAGAAGCTTACGTTAAATATTTTTATAGCTTCTTAGTGGCTGCAGCGATGTGAATTGTTTTATCGGTTTCCGATCATTCAAGGGAAGTATCGTGGAAAAAGTTATTGCAGAACTCTTTTCAGACTTACTTGTTTCTTTCTTGACATTTAAAAACTGTCACGTATATATAAATCAGTAAACAATGAATATAATTTGTAGGAATGGAATTTATCGAATGAAACCCCTTTGTGTGTTCACGTAGACTACATATGCCAAAAAGATGTGTTATTTAAAACGCCTTTGGCTCTCATCATCTATTTACCTATCAACTCTAAATTCAACTAAGTAACTAACTGTTTTTGGTCGATGAAATTCAACCACTTTTCGTATTAAATGGTGCAAAATAATCAACTTTGTACTTACATTCATTATCCAATAATTTCTAAAAATATGTTGTAAGCACAATTTTTTTACACCACATTTAATCTATTCATTCGGGATTGAAAAAATAGGATTAATATCCTTCATTTCTGTTCATGTTATACTCACACGAACAGTGCTACAGCATAAGGATCTTTTGCCGATGAAACAAGCAATTTTCCATCCAACTTTTGCCACACCATCACTTTCTTCATCAAAAGTTGGGAGTCCATCAGGCTCTCGTTACCCAAAACCAACTGAACTTACGAACACAAAAAAGTCTCTGGACCAAAATTTGTCGAACCAGACACTTAGGAGTTCCAGGAGCAGCAAGGCTCTTAACTTCGCACTTTGCAACTAGAAGATTAAACGAGTTGCTAATAGAAGAAGAAAAGTGGACACCACTAATGGAGGTGATTCGTTGAAGTCTCTCGATTAGGATGGAGCAACAGTTTGCAGCCAGAGAGGTCCAGATGCACCACCAAGTACAAGACGCTGTCTAGGGCGCAACTGATACGATGTATAATTTCTCTTTGCTCACTTTTCCCACTTTTTTGAGGATTTGCGGATGTGTTTGTTTTACCAGGCGGTTGATATTTGAGAAATCTCTCTCCAAAAGTACTATCAAATTTGAAAATGCCTAGCCATTTCCTATGATGTCTACCGATCATAATTGATTCTGAGTATTTTTTCTGCAAGAAATGTGTCAGACATCAGAATAAAGGCTATGTGCATAAACGAAGTCATAAATCTTAATGTCTAAAGTTATTTTTCCAGATGTTACCACACAAACCTTGTCTGCATTCGTAGTCCTCGTTCAAAAACAGAAAGAAAATTTCAAAGTATATTATTTCATCATGTATAACGATTAGGTACGAAATTTTACCAAACAAAAGGCCAGTGGGAAAACAATTTTTTTAATCAAACTCATATATGTAAATTATATATTAATATACGTGTACTTCATTTCCTGTTTCAAACAAATGTATCAGTCTCAAGCTAGGCACGACTTGAAGCTCGTCGATCAAAACAGACATCTGTCTCGCGTATCAAAGGGACATCCATTTGCTTTAATAGAAGTTTTTGAAGTATACGTGTATTTTTTGTACTTGTGACTTGCAGCGAAACAAATCGTGGGACTAACATTGAACAAGCATTATTATCAATTAATTCGTGCGTAACTCTTTTCTCTCCTAAAATTATATGGTATTCATATACCACGTTGCGACTTCACAGAGAACACAAGAACACTTGTGGATGCCACAACAAAAGCGCATTGCAATTCGTGATGGAAACGCAGTATTTGTTTCCTAGTTGCCTTCACATCACGGATTTCCAAGAAGACAAGCTTCCATGAAACAATACTCAAAATGTTCGCTTGGGATGAGTTTTCTATGCAATATATCATGACTTGCATTGGATTGAAACTTTGTACAGCCTTTTGATACATATATTGTGAACTTATAATTCAATGTGTCAAAATTCACTGAAACCTATCACATGGTTTCTTTTCACTGCATAATTACATACATGTACATGGTGTCTCACAACAAAGTGAACTATGTAGCTGTACCAATATTACTAGATAATTAACTAATAGTCCGATTTAATTGTTCTTCTTTATTTTACGTCGAAAATTTCTTGCTGTTAAAACACTGACAGAATGCTTTCATCAACGCTACACTACTTGTAATCATAAAATAAATTGCCCCTAAATTAATTAAATATTTTCGCCGAAATATATCCCTAGTTTCGCCATACTGCCCCAATGCTGCTTTAATTTATTTTCTAAAATATTCACACCATGGTAATTGTATTGCTATCAAAGTAGTTTCATTCACCATAATTTCTCGTGTTGTAAATGCTACTGCTTGGTTTGATCATTCAAACAGATCTCTAATAAAAATATATTTGCCTTTACAATAGTCACATTTTGAGTGTACACTCACCCAACAGTATAAACTCACTAAAACTTCCAATTGGAGAAATTTCCATTAGCTTCTACAACCGATACAGGTTGAACATGTTTTATTATACGCAGTCAATAGCATTGGCTAACGCACAATAGTATTGTGTGAGAGCCACGTAATTCTAAAGTTTGCTTCCTTCAAGCGTGACCAATCCAATCAAGGAATTCGAAAGATTATTACCAGCAGCAAATAATTCCTACTCGAGAGCTCACAAGCATTATGGGATTTAGGCTTCATTGATCAGGACCGAGATATTGCAGCTGCAGAATCACTCCTATAACGATTCTACATAGCTGCCCTTTCAATTCGCTGCTCAGAAACATGTCACTAAATCATCAAGAAAAAGAATCTTAGTTCATATTGTAGGCAACACAAACGTATGAACCGTGAAATTTATTTTAAGTGCTGCTGATAATGACAACTGATTTTTAAACGTAATCGATCATTTATAAATTAACAAAACCGCCAGCATATGTATATTGTTCCCTAAATTTGAAGTATGGGTCAATTTCGCCTAAATTTGAAGTATGGGTAAACACTGAGAAATAAATGAAGGGGGAATATTCACTAAAGAAATATAGTTCATCAGTAAAAAAAATTAAACTAGAAGAAATCGAATTTCTCAATTTTAGTGGTTTTGCTTCCTAACTTGCCGTTGAGTTGCTTTATTTCGAACACTAGAAGCTATTTATAGAATTCGCCTCTCATTTAGGATCGTCTGAAAGCTTCTTTTACCATGAGGTTCACCTGTGTCATTCAGTACTTTAAAAGCAAGTCTCGTAATGAAACCCATGATTTGGCCGAAGTCTGTGCGGTTCATTATATCTTTGGACCTAGGACACTGTAAAATGTCATCCTTAATTAGTCCCACGAACTTGACTGGACCGCACGCTTCTTCTGGAATTTTTACATTGTTTTGTAACTAAACGCCACGGCTGAGAAAGCTTAAATTTTTTTGCAAGGTAGAGTGAGAAAAAATTGGTTAACAATTGAGCTGATAAATAAAGCTGTACTTGTATCATTTACCAGTTATTTGAATTAAAAACTTAGCAGAACGATAGTATAATTGAATGAATGGAAGAGGTCGGTGAATGTTCGGTAATGAAGAATGTAGAGCAGGAGTCGGAAAAGTGGTCGATATCGACCCCTGGGGGTCGAGGGTTTATAACATTTCTCTTTATTTTTGGACATCAAAAATGTCAATAATGGTTTGATATTTTTTTCACCTATTTGTATGTGTGTGTGCATGGAGGGGGTCGATGTAAATACAAATATCCTATGAAGGGGTCGACGGGTAAAAAAGTTTGCCAACCTCTGATGTAGAATATACAAGAATGTGCACTAGAAACTGTAAGAATAATACTAGTGGCCAGTCACAAATATTGAACTAAGCTCAATGAAATTTTGATATTTTGCTTTCTTTCTCTGTTAATAGACGATGGCGTACTATAAGAGCAAAATCTACGCTGAAACACACCAGAGGCAAATTGGCGCTACTACATTTTCTGCAGCAGGCAGAGCTATCACCTAAAACCTTGTTTTTTGACCAGGGTTGTGAAGTCTTAGTCTGAGTCTAGAGTCAGAGTCGATGGAGTCGTATGTTTTAAGTGGAAGGTAAAGTTTTAAGGGATTAGCAAAATGTTTTTCTGATTCCACAACCCTGGTTTTAACACTAGAAACCAGTACAACAATTGTTTGATGTAAGCCTGAGTTATCGTGTGTGAAACCTATTTACCGCTTGAAAGACTGTCAAAGTGCAGTATTATTTATCTATAAAAATTTTAGTTGAACAGTTTAAGTATCAAGTTGCGAGTTCAAAGAGAACAGCAAATTGCTTACAGAAGGAGAGGCTTCTCATCTTTTTCTTTTACGAAGCCTTGTCATCGCGCAAAAAGAAAAATAGACTTTTTTCTACTACCTTGCCCGTTTGGCTCACAAAGATATATCGTTCAATTAGTTCCTGCAACCAAACTCACGTGAGTTGCCACACAGTTGTCATACTTCACTTCTACTTATAAGGTCACTAGATACGTTGTCTAGCAGACTATGACCATAAACAGACTAAAATTGAAAATATTTAAATAAAATAAAACCTACGTTCGATTGCAACCAGTCACAATCGTAACCTCTAACATAAAGTTTGACTCACTGAATACCTATCACTCTATGGTAAGTAATAAATAATTCCCAATTCAATTTCAGTTCAAACGATGGAGCAACGAAAAGAATTTCATGCATTGCCTGGTTCTATTTAATTTTTTTATTGCAGTCACAGTAAGAGAGGTATCTCAGATTTTCATGTTATGCTTTCCTCACATATTCTAACACCTTAGCAGGATATTTATTTTTAAAATATACGACATCTCTTCGAAAAAAAAATCCAATAGCTGTTCAACAATTCTTTCGCTCTATTTTGAGAAAAAATATTCCACTGTCCCTATAACTGCATTATCGTAGCGAGGATACTAGGTTTAAAACAAAATAATAAGTTCCACAAAAAGATCAAAAATGGGGTTTTGAGTAATTCTCTCTTAAGCCGTGGGAGTCGTTACTCACTTTCTGTCAATTTAGAGGATTAGAAATAAAAAATAATATCTTTAGGTGTGGCATATTTCTACTGAAGACGCTCGAGTTTAACATATGAATTCTTTTAATACTTATCACTCCTACTACACTAAATAAGGTTTCTGGTTTTCATTTGCTAAAATACAAGTGTCAAAGTTTATCGGATCCTAAAGTATATCACTTTCAAACCCTCCTCGATTGTTAGATTTAAACCACATGATAATTCATTCTTTAACCCTTGGACCACTGTGGTCGAGCGGTTAGTGGTTTGTACTCGTGTTGCAGATGCGTGGTTCGAGTTTCCATGCAGCATCTGAGTTTCTCCTTATATAACGCAAGGGACCGTAAACTATTTCCTGATCATATCCATCAGGTGTACATCACCACTGAAGGTCGGGCACAGTCACTGGAAGCATCATCGCTAGTTTAAAGATGCTAGCTATAAGAATTGAAAACCCGAAGTAAATACACGAACCGTATACTGTATTGGAAATGAATTTTTTTCTTTAATATATGTAAGTTAGTATGAAAATATTTCACCTTATTTGTGTGGTCAAGGAATTTTTTCATTGACGTTATTGCATGTTGCTGTAACGAACCCTCATTATCTTCGTCGAAAATTTGGGCAGTTCGATGTCAACTTTTTCTTTAGAAATAAAGCATCGCTTGCCATCACTCGACATGGGAGTATCAGGAGTAACAGTTCCTGTCATAATTTACTTTATTTTTACCTTCTTTTTCATCGGAGTTTTACATGGCTTAGCTGATGAGTATTTCATATCTATCAGAAAGTGAATAAAGATACACATGCTATGATGAAATTTTTTAAGGTTGCTGGGCCAATAACCGGCTTTCAAGAAGCTAGTATAGGACCTTTAGGAACTGGACACAATCTGATCGTGCCCGTTCGTGCTTTCCTCTTCTTTTACGCCTTCCAAAAGTGAAAAAAAATTGCAAAACCTGCAGCATCGCACATTTTTCTCAGAGCGACTGGCTCGAGCAGATGAAATTCAATCAAAGAAGCCCGTGTTTCTGTGACGTCAAATTGCAAGTGAGACTCTTCTCTGAATCAGTGATCAACAGCAGCTGCTTTAGGACTGTATTTGCTCTAAAAATAAAGGCCACTTTTTGTGGCCTTAATGGAAGCAAAATGAAAAGTAAAATCGAAAGAAATTTCAAAAAGAAACTTATTGAAAACGATGATACGTTGCTAATTTAACTTTAGGTTTTTCTTGTCTGGCTGTCACCGGCCACTGCAATAGCACTAATAGTTGTTTACGTTTATCAAGTCTGAAAAATGTAATAAATTGATGAGACAATACCAGTCTTTGTAAGTATTAAGTTTTCAGCAGCATGAATAATTCATGTTGCTGAAAACTTCATTATTGAAACCAACGTGCTACGTTAGCAAGTTTATGAGAGAAAATTTTTAAAATAAATCTCTTTAAAGTCTCGTAAGTTATTCTATGATGGTGAATTTTCTTTTTATATTGACTCAATGCATAGAAAAAAATATTTAAAAGTTTATTTCTCAAATCAGAGGACTGAAGACTCATGAGCAGAGAACCTTGGCTTACTTGGGTGAGCTCAGTGCTAAAAAATCTTTTGTATTGTATTTAGCAACAGCATTGTTGACCGAGGTCGATGCACTCAAGTGCCACTTGAGTATCGCAATTCCCAATGTTTCAGATTGTTTTATCACACTCACACACACACACACACACACACACACACACACACACACAGCTTATGATGCGTGAATAATCAAAGTAATATGCCTGCAAAAACTTCATTTGGTATAAGTAGGAGGTACCCAAAAGTAAGCATGCAAACAAAAAAAAACAATCTTTATTCCAATCAAGTACACAGTACATAGACATTTAGTACATTGGTTTTTCAAATTCTTAAGGTTAACATTCTTAGAGTAAGGATGATGGTGAGCTCCATGCGACGATCCTGGGATGTGTCCATGGGCGATGAGTTGAGGTCTTACCGATAAGTGCGAGCTCACGGCGTGAAACGAGAAACAGCTCGTATTCATTGCCGGGTTTCGAACCCGCACGCAGTCTTTCTGCACAAGCAGAGACCCGATACAGAACACGGGCCGCAGACCACTCGACTACGGTGGCTGAAAATGAAAATTAGGTCTCATTGAATTCTCCACAGGGCTAGTGGTCGGGATGAATGTCTTTTGATTTGGTTCTCATCTGTAGCCAAGTTCTCCTACTGAAGCTCAGTGTTGCAATATTTTGTCAGTACACAAGATTATTTGGTACGAAATTCATCCCCACTCATGCCGCTCAAACCTAAAGCATATGTAGCAGTTACCTAAGAATTGCATAATCTCATTAAAATCTAACTTATCATATCCAAATCAATGCTATTGGATTCCAGTTTTAAATGTTCGGTTTATTTCACGTTCTTTTTCATCAATGACTGCGGATTCACAGACCGGTGAATCATATTACACACGCACTGAAAAATAAGCAATAACCTCAATATTTGAATTCAATTTTGACTTCAGACTTGCATCAGTGAGCTCACCTAGACGAACTTACCATAACAAATAATGGATATAGCATTAATCCGCTTCCAGTACTCAAAAAAACATAAAAAAATTATTTTGAAAGGTTTTTACCACGAATAAAATGAAATTTCAATTATTATTTATTAATACTTAATCAAACAAATTAATGAATCGAGACAACTCAGAATCGCTTGGTCGGCTGAGAAAAAAAGTCGTTCATCGAACGAATATTCTTACGAAATGCACATTCGTACATAAAAAATCAGATATTAGGGCATTCGTACATCGAATTTCATAATTCAGTGTTCTATGAACGAAAGGAGAACAATACAGTTCATCATGAGTCCACCTGGCATTCTCATCGATCAAGACTCATTCAGCTCGAGGTTTGTATAAGAGGAGAAATTGAACATGTCTTCGTCAATTGCAGCTTCTGGTGCACCTAAATGCAAGGCTGGAAGATGGAAAGTGAGCAAAGCATTGCAGAATTTCCTGTCGAAGAGTACTGAAGAAGGAAGAGGCTTCCATCATGCCTTGAGGCAATGTAGGCAACGGATTTTAATAACAAATTACAAACCATATTTCTACACAATTTGCTAGTCTCCACTGCTTCAAAAGATTACATTCTTCACTCCTTCGGTAACGTTATAATAATAAAAGTTGAACTGCACTGGCCCTAACTCAGTGAAACAGTTCCAAGTTCGAGTATTCTAAAGAGTATTCGACGTTTAAAGATATGTTAATGCTCCACTGCACCAATATTGCAAGATTAAGGTCATGTTCATTCTGAATGGCAGAGCACATCCAGTCAAATTGCTAACTAAAAGATTTGTGCAAATGGAAATGCATGGATAAGTTTATCATTTGACTTGAAAAAATCTGTTCGTATCACCTTCACAAATTTTACAATTCATGCCAATATTCTGCAACGTTTTTTTTAGGTTATAAATTCAAAGGACTAAATGTAACTATTCAAGACTGATAAGAATATGAGAGTAAGAAAAAAACTCACTGACGCAGATCTTTCCAGCTAATATTTTACGAAATCTGTTTATACACATTTAACCTGCACCCTATATTTATTATAAAATGTTCCCAAATTATTTTAGTCTCGTGTACATTGAGCCTAACATTCTAACAGAAGCTAATAAAATTCCCATGTCTGCCATACAGAAATGCGTTCCATTTGTAGTTGCTAACTCATACAATTAAACAACGACCGATCTTTTCAGAATAGAAACAGATCAGTAGATAGGATCAGTAAATTACGGATTTGGATCTGTAAATCTGTGTGGTGTGTAATTAGGAATTGAATCTGTAAATTCGGAGCTTTTTGAAATAAAGGAGTGGCACAAATCCTGAATAGTCTCGCAGACTTCCCACGACAAAATGAAATTCTAGTAGTTGTTCAATTAGCTTTTATTTCACAAAGTTCCGGGACAAATCAGCCTGGACCAAGATTTATCGCAACTGCGGCAGTGACAAATGGCTCTCCTACAATGGAAATAGATAAAGCTACAATTTTTGATTAAATTTGTCACGGTTATTTATAGAACTGTTTAACTGACTCAAATCTAAATCGTTGCTTACGTAGACCGATGAAAAAATTCGAATAAGAAAACTGTCATACTACGTTTATTACAGGTACAACGAATTAAAACTGTTGTTACACGTTGAAAAAAGAATCAAATGTCTGTGACACGCATAAATAAGTTGATATAAAATGAAGCTGATCAATTAAATCCTACAGTACAAATAAATGGTACATATCAGTGCACATATTTATGTTAAAAATACTATTTCTGATTAATTGACTAAACTTTATTGACCTCGAGAACCAACAGTTTTTCCATATCTATTTTTCACTCTCTTCCTGCCAGAAATTTGTAATGTTCTATACACCACCCATTATACCATTGATATACTGCAAAAAAGTAAGAATATTACTGAAAGAGAATGAAAAAGCGTTTATACAGAGCATAAAAGACCGGTAGATGTTATGTCATGGCGTTTATGAGACTGGTTAAGGCTATGAATTAATGATGAGGTCGGTAAGATTACTGCTTTAGACCATGGACCTCTAGTAAGGCAATCATGCAGTACAAGAGAGCTGGTTAGTGTGTCGCTTAGCAGCTTGAAATGAACTAATCAACGTCTTAAAAATATCTTGATTAGTACGGTACTTGACCTTATATAGAAAGGCTTAATGTCTGACACTCTTGTGTAGGATGCATCTTAAAGACGTGTGGGAGATACACGCACCTCTGTTCCCAGTTATCGTAGTGATGAAGAAATCATAAAGAAATGATGCATTTATAAGAGGCAGGGTCAGGAGTGGCATTTGTTTTACCTCTAAAAGCTCACACCTAAACTCTTAAGCGTCAATCAGTATGAGTTTCGAGTCTTACCAATGTTTACAAAGGTTAATAGTCATTTTTGATCATTTTTTTCATATCTGATGTACAGAAAGTGTTTTAATATCCTCGTAAAACATGTTTTAAACTGTAATTATTTTTCTCTCTCATATCGCAGTTTAATGTAACTTTTTTCGTGGCAGGAATTTTTTTATAGTTATAATTGGCCCCTGAGAATGAGTTATAGTTTACAACACCATCTGCTCCAAATTAAAAAAAACAGTTTTGTTTTCATGTGTTCAATTTAAAGTGTTATAGTATGTGCAACAATGTCTTAGAAAAAACAAAAAATACGAATTATTTTTTCAACATATTTCCTTAAAACGAAATTAGGGTAGATAATTCATTTCCTAATTAATGTTTTTATTTTTCACTGTACTTGATTCCGCAATGTATAAGCTTGCATACTCCCTCCAAAAAGAAAGTATGTTCTTGCTCTTTTTCTAAACTTCTTTATCTGTTGGAAAGCAACAGCCTTGCATGGCCTTTTTGAAGTAGTCTAAAAAGATAACGGCCAGTGTTGAGGTATACGTCAAGTGTTCCATTTCCCGAAATCTAATTGGTTATCGGTTTCAACGGACTGAGAGTTCTTGAAGAACGCGAGTTTTCTCCGATAATAGGCATCGAGCTTTAGAGCAAATTTCTGGCAGATTGAAGCCCCCGGAACAGTTCAGTCCTTGTGACGTACATTTCAACTAAATAAATTAGATCATTGTTTTTTAAACCTCGTTCGTGCTCCACTAGGCTGGCGGAGTAGTTAAATTCTTTCAGAAAACGGAAAAGAAAAAACTGAAACTTCAACGTGTTGACAGAATTATTGATATTAAATTCAATTTAGGAGAAGTTAGGTTAACAAACCTAATTATAAGTTACGGCAAAAGTGAGGATACTGTACGACTTACCTTTGTGTAAAATAAGATATTTCACAACACATTCTATTGTGTTTTTAATTTTAGGTAAACAAAGCGTTGAACATCCATTGATGAAATTGTTGCTATCCTTGTTTTAGCTGTCTCACTTAACCTCATATCAAACGATGCACATTCTTTCAAAAAAATCATGATAACATTTTAAAGAACTTAATTTTAAGATTGAAATAAATCATATTCTAGTTAGAAAATGACGTGTTTTTCTGTAAACCCTAAGTATCAAATCGCCATTATTTCAAGATCGATCTATCGACGATATTTTGCATGCCTTTTTTGCCACCTCAAGGCAGCTGTAAGAAATCTTCATCTCTTGATCAGGAAACGCTCAGCTATGGTAGATGAATTTTTTTGTGGGTTAAACTAGATGCCTTGGTAATAATTGAACATGAAATCTGCATCAGACTGAGTAGTCTCACTTAGTGATTTGACTGAAGGCCAAGTTCTGGGACATGCGAGGCCGAGTTATATGTATGTGCATGAAGACCTAAATTGCATGAGGAGAGAAATCTAATACTTTTACTTTCATGAAAAAATACGTCTTCAAAAGAAAGAGAGCTAAAAATAAGGAGGCCCTCGTCTGTTTTAAATTCTACTCATTGACAATTACTTCAATGAAGTAGGAAAAAATTACGTGGCAGTACCCAACTGACAGACACACAGACAAACAGACAGATCTATTAAACTGCTGAATGATTGAAAGTCAGCCTTAGTGTCGACTTGGCTTACTTTTAGTCACTTCTCTCTCGTTCAAGTGTCATTAAATATTAATAAAATGAACTCTGGGAGATGCAGTTATTCATCATGTAATACAACAAAGGATATTGAACTTGTAAGTACAGCAATTGTATAACAACATTATTGATATAAAATGGCGGTGAACGTTTCAGTTCATAAATGAACAATAGAGATGCAGGGGAGATGGAATTTTCTCAAAATATGATTTTTTTCTGGGAAAGCCTTTTCCTGTGAAACACCATCGGAGCTTTTCCATTTCAAATTTGTTAACTCTGCGTGTATGAAAACCTCGAAATATCTGAGCGGCTTTTCCGCATAAGCAAAGATTCAAACTTTAGTTTTCTTTGTAAACCTCACGACTCCGCTGGTTCGTGGAAATGAAAACTCAACTATTCAAAACGTTTTCAACGCAAATTGTTTCTGAGGATTTCGAAACTAAAATTCAGACGTTGTTTAAACAAAGTCAGGGTTCTAGAAAAGTATTTTTGGTGTGCAAAACGGTGAAGTGTAAGACTGGCTATCGGAATTTCGGAGGAAATTGAGATACCGTCCGAAAAAAACTTTCATCAAATTTCTTGGGTTTCCTTGAAGCACATGTTTGTAAAATCAACAACACAAGCAAGTACAGGGCACGGCAACATAACTTCCTCTTTTTCAAAGCACATCACTGGGGGGAAAAAGTTGTGTTGCCGCACCTTGTAATACTGATGCCGCAATTTTCTCATTACGTTTTTGGGTTGACATGAAAACTGCGGCGGCAGCATACGTACAGAGGCAACCGACCAGGGCATGAGGTTGGCTGAAAAATTGAGATAGGAATTATTATTCGGCGGCTCAAGAAGTCAGGACGCAGACGACTTGTGCCAACATTGCTCCTTCATTGAACTTCGTTATGTTAACACGTTGCCTGCGATTGCCTAGCTGGTGCAAATCTTTACTTTGTACACACAGTCACTAGAAAGCCTTGAAAAAATTATAGAACCTAACCTGAGCGACCCACCGGCGGGTCGTATCGCACTCAACGTGTTAAGCAGACGACGTTTCGTGTACCAAACTAAGTATCGTTTTTGGTCATTTTTTGTTACCCAATGAACGCAGTGACTTCAAATCACGAATAGAAGAAAGAAATTCAATCGCCGATGCCTAAATGTTTCATTTCAGCTACGAATGAACGAATGTTTTAATGATGATATTAAAATATGAATCCATCATGTTTCATATCGTTTCAGGAATGAAATTTAAAGCTACGAGTACATGGACTTATCCTAACTCTGCAGCTGGACGTTCTACGGCAAAGAACTTTTGTGCAAGCATTTAGAAATTTAATGCTAAATTGTTGACGCACAAGTAGTATTTAATAGTAAAGAAATTATTTTGAGAGTATTATTTGCGTAATGTATCTTTTAGCTAAAACGATACATACGTGTAGTTGAATTTTAGCTAAGATTTTTAACTTCCAGTAAAAAAAAAGACTTTTCATCCAAATAACACGATTTGCGCTAACCATAGTGTTTTGTTATGACTTGTGTCTCACTAACCTACAGAATAACTCGAGCTTCAGGCTAATTTGATGCAAAATCAATGAAACAGTAAGCTAGGGAAGCATTTGCTTCTATGTTTTAATACTTATTTTTCAATTGATGAGAGTAATTGGTTTTATTAACTGATGGAACTATAATTCGGCAGCAACGGTTTGTACTGTAAGCTGAAGTTAATGTTCAAAATTTATTTGCATTTGAAGGGCAACTCTTGAGCTCATTTTGCTGGTCTCTCAGACGGAGATGACCTGAGCGATGGCAGACTTACAGAGGCAGCAGACTTGCAGAGGCAGCAGACTTGCAGGGACAGCAGACTTGCAGGGGCAGCATACTTGCAGAGGCAGCATACTTGCAGAGGCAGCAGACTTGCAGAGGCAGCATACTTGCAGAGGCAGCAGACTTGCAGAGACAGCAGACTTGCAGAGGCAGCAAACTTGCCGAGGCAATGCAACAGAGAGTACAGCACTTCTATTAGACATTCGGCTGAACAAGGGTATATATTTAGGTAAACTAATTAACATGGAATGCGTTTGCGGCCTACTACGACTGAAATCATTTATCATAAAACGAACATTTGAATCACGTGAAAGGAATGCCGAGTTTGGCTCTACAGACAATCGTGTAGGCGATATTAAACAAATCCAATGATATTATGTCTTCTTGGGTTGATTCATCACATTGGGAACTAATGTTAGAACTAGTACTCACTTCACTGACTCCATTTGAAACTATTTATTAAATACAATTATGTTTGAGAAGTGTCCTTTTGGGTTAGAAAACAAGTATTATTATTGGACAAAGAGTAATAAATGGAAAAAGAAAGTCAATCCGCAGTTTACATATCTGTTCATTTCAAAAAATGACTCAAATTAATTATAAATAACGATCTTTTACGTGAAAACCATGGCTTAGTTTTGCAAAAAAATTAATGCCTAGCTCATGCTGATACATTTTTAACAAAATTATCTGAAACGTTCATGTGTAGGTGTAAGTTACACAGCTACGTTCAAATAAACTTCTCAGCACGAACATCAAAGTTAGGGAGCAAACAAAACGGCTTTCAAAGTTGAGGAAGTTCGACAAAGAAATTTCTTGGCAAGAAATAAACTGTGTTAAGAAGCTAGAGGAAAGTGAAGACATGAAGACATTGTTTAAGTTGCTAGTAGATAGTAGAAGGTAGTACAGAGGACAGGAACTGTGTGTGGTACATGGTGTCCCTCCAAAAATTCATACATTTTTCAAAAGCTGTAATTTGAATACTACTGGTATTCATAGGGCTTACATAAGGAGAGTGACAACGTATTCTAGATATAAAATAAAACTTTAGATTTTTCTCCTTCGAATGAGATCTGTTCCAGCCTCCTAGCACCACTAGCATTCAAACTACAGCCGTTTAGATGATATATATATAAATGACACCCTTTATAAGATCACTGTGCCTGGATTTAAATTTGATTGGAATGATATTAAAACTAGAGAGAGTATATTTAACTCACAGCCAACAACGCTGAATAATTTTGGAAGATTAGAAGTTGTAGTCATTTCATCAATATTTATCTACCAGACAGTTCCCGTGGAAATTCCACGATTTAGATTGGACTAATTTAAAATTATTCTAAAGATGAATGTATTAAAAACTTACGATGAATTATTGTTTTAAATGAATGATTTTCATTAATACATACGAAACTTCTATTCTATATCTCATCTACCGATGACATAGCCCTGATAGAACCCGTTGAAATTACTTGGTTTAAAAGTGATGAAATTAAGGATCTATAAAACAAACTACATATTTTAGTTTTACCCGTGGTACTATCATAATCTGGATATTTTTCATAAATATATACAAAACTTCCATTCTGTACAGTATTTACCGATAACATAGCAGTGTAAGAAAAGAAAACTAATAAGGGAAAAAATAGAGTATTTTATAGTGATCCGGCGCCTTTGGTATCCACAATACAATGCTTATAATACATGCGTACCCGTTCTGATTTCAGTTCAATAATTTTTCATCAGTAATAGATAGGAAGTAATGGGACGGACACACACAGGTACAGAGAAAGGGAGACAGAGAGATGGAGATACATCATCTATTATATATGTAGATGACAAGTGCGCTCGAATGTACCTGTAATGAAAAAAACAGAGAATAATAACTCCATTCATACCCATAATTATTTCCCTCACTGCCTTCCCTAAAGAGAAATTATCATCACACAGACAATATTTAGTGGCCAATGATTGAATTGTTCATTGTAGATATGAAATTTTATTGCATTCACAACACGAGAGCACCTCCCTGTTCGTAAAATTTACTTAAACTTTGCGAGACTTGTTCCTTTGCTGTCATGTTGTGAATGTTTAACTTTTCTCATGTTACAATGAATACCGTAAGTTTATTCTAATTAGACTGCCACATCCAAAACTTTCTGTGGACCTGAAATGAAGGGCAATAGCCTGGAAATCTATGTAAACACTGGTCAGTCTTCGGTCTTTGAACTAAAGTACTGGCTCGACTTTGACCTGTACACTGGTCAGTCTTGGGCATTTAAAGACTTTGTACTTCTACTGCGTCAAATACTGTCTTTGTAAGGCATCCTACTTAGAAACAAATGACCCATCAAACTGCCTTCTTTTGAGGAGAAACTATTGTAGTTTCATTTACAGATGGTTGATTTTAAGTCGATTTGCTTCACAAAAGTGTAGCATGAGAGTCGTGCTAAAAGACGAAGATGCAGTGGCCGCTTGATAATCGTACATGGTCTTTCTTCAACAGCAAAAGTTTGGCTCGAGAGACGCCGGCTCATTTGTTTGGAAGTCGCAGAGCAAAAAGATCGCCTTATCATCGAGGTAATGAGATGCGGAGAGAACTTTGCTCGAGAAATGTCTCACTAGTTCTGAGACAATGATGGGGTACCGTACGGGGAATTCAAATTTGAAAGGAAGTTTCTTACCTACATAGATACATTGTAACGAAAAATATGTAGCTATTCTATGATCATAGTAAACTTCCATTAGAAGTTTGTAGCACCATTCCTTGTTTTCTTATTAAAGCAGAACTATCGGTTCCAAGCGTGCTGTGTGACACTCGGTATGCTCAGTATTTCACTTTTGTAGAAGATGCGTTCATTTATATTGTGTTCATTCGTGAGTTGTATTTCTGAAACGAACTACTTGGTCAGTAGTCTGTCCACATTTCACCACAGAAACGCCTTAAAAAATTCCAGCAGCATTCCAGACGAGCCTTGATGTAAGCTTCCAGGCGTGTACACAGAGGCTCAAACATCTCATTGCTATGAAGGTTCCTAGGCAGCGGCTGCTCAGCCAAATGTCTAGTCATACATACAAAGAAAGCAAGCAGCCAAGCACAAAAATATCCGGTGCTTCAAAACACAGCTTCTTGAGATGTATTCTTAAAATCCTGGACTGTCTTCTTTCCTCCATGAGGCTAGAATGATAAAACAGAGCTAATGTTCCAGGGCTCTGAACCCTGGATCTCGTTTTATCAAAAGCTTTATATACATATATTCTATGTATTATATATATATAT
>VCRD01000028.1:632098-673037 GCA_006783055.1 Trinorchestia longiramus
ATATATATATATATATATATATATATATATATATATATATATATAATAATATAATACGTAGAATATATGTAAATTGTATCTGCCTATGTGTGTCAACTGGACTTGTAAAGGTATAATTCAAAATTTGTTTTAAATTTTTGCAAATTGTGAAAGGGAATTTTTCAATACACTGTACTTCATTTATTTATGTCATTCGAACTTGTAATTAAGCAATGAACACAAAGTCTTCTCGTCACATAATTTGCCATGATTATGTGAGCACATGTACGAGTACTGATAAATGATGCTAAATTGATGAAAAATGTATAAATTATTTTTTTATTTCAATTTTTGTTGAAATAGGACGTTCACTTCATTTTCTCTTCATGAAACGTAGAGGATTATCGCGCTGCGTGAAAGCTAAGCAAATAACTCATACAGTAAAGGTTTCATAAAAATAAATCGCTGTGTGATTCACGTCTGGCAGCTTGAGCCTGATATTACTTCTATAAACTTGTGATCTGAAGAGCTGAGAACTTAAAGCGCAGAAACAAGGATAAATTGAAAAATCAATGAGCTAATCCAAGTATTTTTAAACCTATGATAAATTCTCAACGAGGAGAGTACACCCGTAGCAGAGACATCAAATTGGGTATCCTGGATGTATGAAGATATTAAATAGGGCTGTGTAGTTGGAGCCGTGTGAAAATTACTGCTTAACAGTCGGAGCTGGAGTTGGACTGCTTAAATGTACAGGAGTTGGAGTTTGACTGCTCAAAAATACAGGAGTTAGAATTGGACTGCTCTAATATACAGGAGTCAGAGTTAGCTTCGAATGCCTGAACTTTTGTCTTTAATCCTAACAATCATTCACCACAAGATCCGTTGCTCCTCACTGCCCTGGATCTCCACTGGGCCAATGACATTTTAGCAGTCAAATTTGGGCGTCAACATCAACCAAAAAGTCACAATGTATGTTCCTCATTATAAGTATGACTCATCATGTCCTATGAGCTGGGTATTGAACTTAATTTAATTCACTGGAAGGAAACAAGCATTATGTATTAGTGAAAGCCTAGTGACCATGTAAACCCCCCAGTCAATGCTCTAAATTTTTAGTCGGCCAAGTTAAAGTGTACACTTTGGATTTCAAAGACTTCCGTATACATTGGCATAATTTTTATGCAAAAAAAAACATCTAAAAGTAGCAGGTAAATCCGCGTATGTGCTCCGTTGTTTAGGTCACTAATCTCTTTTTTTGTTCTGCCTTGTCCTCTCACCTTCCTTCTTTTAAGTCTGATTGCATCTTTTTGGGATCATTTCATGTTTATTATCTCGAAGAAAGATCTAAAATTTTCAGCTAAAAGCGGAAAAAATAACCCCCCATAAGGGATAGTGAAACTGCATAGTCGAGTAAAAAATGTTTTTTACAGACTTGGGGACAGAAACACTTTATTTGACACAAGACCTAGAACTAATAAATGCTCTAAAGAAATAAAGTGCCGGGTATAAATAACCTAAACAAATATCAAAGGAGTTCATATAAAACATGCAAACAAACATAACGACCATTCGATTCCTAATTTCAAAGTGCAAAGACGTGTACTCTGCTATACGCGACTGAGCTCAGAAATTATTAATGATACGCCATTGCTATTTATGGACAACAAAAATAAAAATTCCGATGATCAGCGCATGCCCAACCATTTAATTATATAAAAAATTTCCATCTTTGCATACGATTTTTCCAAGTCTTGAAAAAATTCTTTCACTGTTGATGAGTTTATGCTGCGCTTATTCCACATACAAAGACAGTTCAGTATGTGTCTATGATTGTTCATCGCACATCGAGTCACAAATATGCTCCAAAGTTTTCATTATAATTATTCAGGCTCAAGGTGTAAAAAACGCAAACTATTGAATGCAATTAAAAAAGCATCGTTATCTAAACGTACTTCTGAAAATAAATTTCTACGTCATTAATGCAAGAAACATTTAAACATGGAAAAACCTGGGTATTGATAAGCTCTGAAAGTCTTGTGACAGGGGAGGGTTGAAGTTACTTAGTTACTCAATATTCCGTCCATCACACCGAATACTCAATATATTTACATGGTAGCGCGCATTCAAAAGCACGACATCAGCGAGGGGTACATCACGCAAAACTGACTAAATTAGAGGGAAATTTACAACCAATGAATTGTAGATTAGGGTACTTAAAATTAACGTCTTGTTATCGTATGTATCATGATTTTAAGTTAAAATTTGGTAGTGGTATTTCCTTGTTTTACCAGGAAATGAAAGTCCTGAATCGTTTGAAACTTTCAAAAGGGATGCAGATAAAAAAGAGCATATCCACCATTCACAACAGAGAGCAATGTTTGATGGACTCCAGGAAGACGCACCTGGAACCAATGAGATGAAAAAGCTCTCTTCTGTTCCCATGAAGCAGAAATCAAAACGAATAAACCACCATCAATCAAAGGATGGAGGTTCAGTTTCATTTCTATTTGTAAATAAAAATTGCTGTAAAACGTGGTACCTTTGTAATAGAATGACAAATGATTTGTGCGTTAACAGCATCGTCATACGTGAAGAATGTCATCAGTATTTTTGTGTCAGAATTCATGGCCGAAAACAAAAAGTTTGCCTTCGTGATTTGAAGAAACCTTGTGCCTTAATATCTCTACATCATTCAGTTACATCATATCTCACAAAAATCTAATTTCACGTGTGCAGGATATAAATAATGTTAAATTTGTGTCAGTACTCAAGTGAGGCGCTTTCTAGACTGAAAGCGATATATTGATCTGATGTTTATGAAAAACTCAATTACTTGTGATCCATGTAGTCACATATTGTGCAGCTGGATTAGAAACTAGACCTTTCTGACATCCACATGATCTTCACAAGAGGCATCAAGACAACAATACGAAATAACACATGATATTTTTGATATATCATAATACTGATATATTAAAACTCATAGAACAATGATTTCAATTTCGACTTCATTTATGAAACAATAGCCAGCTTAGCTCTTGACAAGTATATTTTTGTTAGCACTTCTCGGTCACGGAAATAAGTTCAAATGTTTACTTTTTGATCCAAAGATTGCCTTTGAAGTGTAGACCACAGACCAATGAACTCCAGGATGTGGATGCGGTTGTCACTACAACTTTGGCCGTTAGGACACTGTAGGTCAGTGTTCCAACGGTGGCTGCTTAAAGCGGAAATCTTCAAAAAATAGGACTTGAATAATAGCAACTCTGAAGCAAAACATAAATGAACAATTCCGTGAGTTCTTTCATGAGTGCGTTGAATAGATTTACTAAACGAGATATACTACCAGAAATCGAGTAGAAAAAGAATCTTGTACGGCTTCAAGCGTTTCTGCTCGCCGTAACTTTTATGTACAGTGCAATGATTAGCTCAGAAAAATATGTGAGGCAGTAAACAATTATTCCATGAATAGAAATATGGATGCTAATGAAGAAGATCCACAACTCTAAATTAGGCATACAATTTAATAAAATTTGAGCGATTGGAGCCTTTTTGTAATGCCTTTTTGTAATGCCGTCACTGGGTTCAACCTCTTAATAACACATGTCTTGTTTCTCTCCGTTGTGCCTTCAAAAGTAAGCTCTATCGCCTAAAGGCTCATTTATTTATCACTGTACAAACATCTTGAACGATGTTATCTACTGAATGCACAAATTCTCTTATATAGAAAACCTTATCCTTACTCTAAGTTATCGAAATATCGCCATTTTGCCACTCTTCAGGCACGTACTATACTGGTATGTTCATCTCAAAACGATGAGAAGGATGGTTGTACGATACACTGAAAATACATGTACGATAAAAGAACAATAAACAGGGCACAATTTGAAACTTAGGACGCAGAAAATCGTTCAATTCGTTAACATGGAAATTTGCTTGTGCGCACAAGTTCACGATGGAAATACGAGCAATTCGTTTAGTGCTTATAATTTCTCTTTCCAAACGTATGCAATAAATTCTCATCTCTAGATTTCTATTACGGGAAAAAAGTGGGATAATTTCAGTTTTTTAAGTAAGCATAATCAAAAAACAATACAGATCAACCGTTGCAGTTTAAGACTCATTTGAATATTCTGCCATGACAGACCAATAATATTATCATTATTATTATCATGCAAACTCGTAGCGCTACTAAGATGAGGTTGGTGATTGATGAGATGCAGTTGGGCACATTCTGCAGTTGCAATATGGTTATAAAGATGATGAGACTTAGTCGGTAATGATTGTATGAAAATATGACACAGGAAGTCCTAGTTTCATACATTTCACAAAAGTCCTGGCATGTTCTTCCTTTCCAACAGTTGTAAGAAATATTTACTCATCATCCTAATTGTGCTAGAAACTAACAAAGAACCGTATTGACGATGCATTCTAAAATGTTTTAGCCCATGGATACTGATTAGTTCGATTCGTTTTGTAGGGGTAAGCGAGTTCTAAAAGAGCAGAACTGACAGGCTGCTGCAGATCAGATCATTCATGGCACAAAGATTTGAGTTCATTCTGACTTAGCAATAATAAACATCAACCTAAAATAAACATCACTTATCATAGTCATCACGGTGAACTTTGAATCACTGAACATTCCACTGACTGTTAGTTTAATTTTACAACATATGTACACCTGACGACGTGAGTGTTTGTTTCATTTCATTGAGCATTGTTGATCAAAATTCAACTATTCGGTTGTATCACTCACAGTCCTAGTCTCAACACATTATTTGATGCTCACCAACGTCACTTAATGGCTCTAGAGACACCTCACGATAAATACTTTCTCTCAAAAATGTATCTTGCAAAAATTAATAAACCGTAGTTCCCATCAAGATTTTCATTGCTAGAAATACTTTGCCAGGGAACTCAATTCCTTAGACTAGGCTGTTCTTCGGATGCCATGGTGAGAGCCTTGACCACATTTTACCATATTTTTTCCAATGAAAAAAAGTACCGCACAACAACAAGATGTTCATCAGCTAGTCATATTGTCGTCAGGTTTTCCCCTTTCACGACGACAGCAGCGCTCGCCAACGACCTATTCACATCACGGCAAGTCAACTACACTTCTTGTGAACACGACCTTCGGGGCCTCTTACTCCCACCGTGTTCACAGCAACCAAAATTAACTTTGCTTTCTGTGAACACAGCGCTTTGTTACAAGACCCAGAGTTCCCGTTAGTCTGTCAGTCGCCAATGGGTTAAAAAACCGTTTCCGGACTAAAGCAGAGCCGCGACATATTCTGAACGTTTGGAACTTGTTCAGTGAAATGTTGGGTTCATAAAAACCTTAGTTTATTGGGCATGCATGAAAGTTGTGCAGTTATTATCAATGCTTCATGGGTGTGCCCCTTTCTGCAAATTACAGAAAAACTTTTCTTCATGTATCTATACATTATACAGTTAGGTTCAATCTAGTGTTCTGAAAGTATGAAGGTATTAAAATACGAAGTTATTTTTGATGCGTTATTAAAATGTGGAATTCAACACGCACTTTAAATCTGAGTATAAAAACACTGACCGCATGACTTCTTAGTCAAACGAATGAAGAGTTTCCAGGATTGACTTTTTTCTTATTGCCTAGTGCAATTTTTCAAAAGGTGGAAATTTGAAGAGCACAAATTTTGTTTTCATGGCACAATATATATCATCACTCGCACGACTCACGTTTGCAATCCTTGAAAATACATGAGCGTATTTATTTCTCAGTCAGCACGACGTCAAAATGTGCAAAGCTTCAAAGTGTGCATACCCAGGCCCAGGACACAAATGCTTTACAATACTTTCCTAAGAAAATATGTGTTCGAAACTTTAACGAATCGCTGAATAATTTTCCTACGAACACACTGTATTTATCAGCAGTAAATCACACTGGTAGAGAAATAATAGTTACACCGCACAGTATTACTAATTCATCCATTCAGAACATTAATTGATTTTTAAATTTTTTAACATGCAATCAAGTTTGAGCCAGATTTTAGATTTTAAGCCAAGAGTTTCAGTTTCAAATTGCTCCTGAAGTTTTCAACTGGACGATAAAGATTACATACTTTTATTTTTGTGAAAATTTAAGTATATGTGTACACAATTAATGGTGATTTGAGCCCAGGGATTTTAGTCGAAAAAGACATGCCCTTATAGTAGACTTGTGTTCATTGCAATGTGAGCAGAGTGAGAAAATATTGACATTGGATGCTTCTTCTTCTCTAACAATCGGTTGAGCAAGCAAGTACTGAAATGTTTTCATTGCTATGTTATTTCTACGAAAAAGAGCTACATTCATTAGCAAAATTTTCAAGATGAAAGACTGGAATTTGTTTTCCGCCACGACTGCTTTGTGGGATGAGTGAAGAGCAAGCAAAGTACTACTTTGTAGTAAAATTGTCAATGAAAATGCCTTAGTATCGAGTGGTTTCAAAATATGGTCACTTGGACACACGTTTTACCAATTCGTTTATTGCAAAAATACTTTAAGTAGCCTTTAAATTAGCATAAGAGGAAAAGACCTATTTTGTTTTCACGCGTTATTTCTTCTGATTACCAGTACTCTTAAAAATTCTGATTGAAAAATTATGGTGCAAAAATGATGTTATATTTAGGTAAGTGGAAAATCAAATCAAACTTATGAATGATAATTTACGTAACCCTACTTCATAAAATAGGCATCTATCCGTTCAACATACACAATATACGTGCTGCACAACCGCCAGCCAAGCCGTAAAGTAAACTTTTTTCTTCCCTTCACAAAATATGAAACCTCAGCCTCTAAAAAAGTCGAGCACAACCGTCGCTTGGTGTGGAACTGAAAGGCATCCACACTGTAGAAGCGTGTGACTCCAATGAATAGTCACCTTCGTTTGTCGTCATCGTCGCTTTTCACATCTTTCTCTCACAAGTTACGCTTTTTTCAGTCGTTCTAAGCGTGAATCCCAGTTTTTTGACGCAAATTTAAATTCCTTTCAGATTTTAAGCTTACATCTCCGTCTCGACATTTTTCATATTGCTATACTTACTGCAATTTAGTTTGAGATATAATAGAAGATTTCCCACTAGTAAATAATAAACGGTAATTGTGAGTTTCCAAGCATTTAGTCGTGGAGTGAGTATTTTTTTGAGTGTTCAACAAATCTTCAGTTAAGTTGAACATGAACAAATGCCAGAGCTCTTCTTTAATTTCTGTAGGATATTTTTTATTTCCGTTACTTATGTAAGTATTCATAGAATTTGTTTCTGCCTCGTGCCTGTTCACTCTGTTGCTTAGTGCACCTCACTATCCAGCGTACTGCTCACTGCTTCATGGTGTTTAACACTGCATACTTCGCATTGACGTCAGACTGCGCTGCGAAAGCGTCATAATCCTTCTCCTTACAAACGTTTCGAATAAAATGTTCTAAGCAAGTACAAAACCTTACCCTATAGCCTTGTCCACTTAGAATCTCAATCTGAAGTTAATTGGAGTATTTTGGACCCAGGGCTCTCCATCCTGGTGTAGGAGCCCTGCGAGCTGCACGAGCGCTCGGGCAGCATGGAGGAGGTGGACGCCATGTGCAGCGAAGCGTCGAGCCACAGTCATACGAGCTGACCCAATGTCCCTCATCTGTGGAAGTGCCACGACCCCATCGTTCCGACGCACCGACCTGTCAATGAGCAAGAAATGGTTCTATTTAGGAAGCATGTTAGAATGTAATCTATCATATGCATCGACCTGTCAATGAGCAAGAAATGGTTCTATTTAGGAAGCATGTTAGAATGTAATCTATCATATGCATCGACCTGTCAATGAGTAAGAAAAGGTTCCATTCAGTAAGCACTGTCAGAATGTAATCTATCATATGCACCAACCTGTCAATGAGCAGGAAATATTTTCAGTCAACAAGAATTGTCAAAGTGTAACCTATGATATGCACAGACATGTCAATTAGCAAAAAATGGCTCCATACAACAAGTTATTTTCACTTCTATTGGCGATGATTATGATGTTAAAACTTTTATATTGGTCGAAATACATCAAAGTATTCATTCACTTTCTGCTTGATTTCATCAAATTACTACTTCCAGCGGCATAAGCGACATCAAAATATTGAGACTTTTGAGCAGCAACATCATCACTCTTTCGGTTGTAGCAAACTTTTTGAATGAAACACAATACTTGATTTTACCTGTTCTTAAACCCAATTTCTATGGGACTTAACTTGAAACTAAGACAGTTGCCAAAAATTGGCCATTGCTCTTTTTTTTCAGAAAACAAGATCATCAACCTGTAACTTTAACTGACACCAATACATCAATTTTACAAGCTTCACTTAAAACAAATAATGATCAGCTTACCACATTGCTTGTGAATACATAACACCAAGCATCATCTTAAGTCCAGGCATCACCTTAAATCCAAGCATCACCAGTCGAATGAAGCATCACCACTCAAATCAAGCATCGCAAAGCATCGGACCGCTGGCATTCATAATTCTTTATTTTGAAGTGCACTACATTCGTTCTGTTCTTCAAACTGAATACGTTTAGAATCCATGTACAACATTTAATTGTGCTTTTACAATTCAATCATACCTTAAAACAATAAAATACTCTTTAACCCAAATAATTACAGGGTGAAGCAAGTCAAATACCCGAGTTTTAAAAGGCGCTTGCAACGCCTGTGGTGGTGATGATGTGTGTCGTATCGTTGTGACCACCAAATTCCGCCGTTTTTATTAGCAGCCATTCCTTGGTCGGGTGAACATTGCGGCTTTGCAGTGCGCACGTATCTCGAAAATGGTCATTCTGTCGTCGCCACTCAGCGCACCTTCCGCCTACACTTCAACATTCCACGTCATGGTCCCATCCCTGATGGCAAGGCAATCAGACGTTGGGTTGAAACATCGGAAGATACTGGTTCCACAAGAAGACCTAGGGGTAGTGGAGGACCAAGAACAGTATGAACACCGAAAAATGTGGCCTTCGTTCAAGCAGCTGTCGAACAGTCACCCCGACGCTCTGCTCGGAAGCATTCACTTGCATTGGTCATGTCTAACCGATCTTTAAGGCGGATATTGAGTTACGATTCCATTTTATAACGATTGTTCAAGAATTGAAGCCCATTGAGTTTGGAAATCGCAGGAATTGCTGCCAGGAAATGTTGAACCGCATCCCCGAACCGTCAACTTTTTTCAGCATTGACGAGGCGCACTTTCACCTTTCTGGAAGCGTGAATAAGCAAAATTGTCGTTATTGGGCCGAAGACAACCCAAGAAACTTTCACCAGAGACCGCTCTGTTCCTCTAAAATAACTGTTTGGTGTGCAGTTTCCAAATTTGGGGTAATTTGGCCTTATTTCTTTGACGAGGATGGAAGATCTGTCCCCGTCAACTCTCAACGTTATCTTGAGATGTTGGAAGACTTTTTTGAACCAAAATTGGAAGAATTCAGCAAGGAAACAAATCTGGGAGACATCTGGTTCCAACAGGATGAAGCAACAGCCCACACTGCTCAAGTTTCAATGGTCAAATTGTGATAGATGTTCCTGGCACGCCTCGTCTGTCGGCGGGGTGATATCGAGTGGCCCCCACGCTCACCTGACTTGAGCATTTGCGACTTCTTCCTGATATCTGAAGAAGAAAATGTTCAGAAGTCGGCTGCACAATTTGGAAGAATTGAAAATGCGAATTTGGGAGGAAATCGCTGCAATGCCCCTTGAGATGTGCCGAAGATTAACCGAAAACTTCAGACATCGCCTTCAAGAGTGCATCGCTACAGATGGCCACCATCTTCCTGATGCCATCTTCAAAAAGTGAGCACATAAACGGCATTGTATACTGATTCAAATAAAACAACAAATAATTCTCTACGTACTGTTTTACTTTTCCTAATAGCCTTTCAAAACTCGGGCATTTGACTTGCCCCACCCTGTACATTTATCTCTCGTATTTACGAGTATGAACGCTCAACTTAGATCCCAATTTACATAAAACAAACTTTCTTAATTCGATGCACTCATCATCCGACTCACGCACAGCACATCTATGCTCTGAGTACTACAGGACGATCGCAATTGCAATCACCATCTTCAGTGAAGGTTGCTAGACACAATCTGTCGAGTTTGTTGCTCAGTGTCGAGTCCGGGACTTCTTTACGTGAAACAGTAGCTAGCGGCACCAGCACATCTGTGGGTTACAAGAAGCGTTATTTCTGCTATAAAATTTCAGCTTATCTCGATCTAGAACTAGTGCATTGTACAAACAATTAAACAAAAGAGGTTAAGGTTGAAATTGTTTTTCACGAAAACTTTACAGCATGGCTGCATACGTAAAAAGAGTACAGTAAATGGCTATACAGTATGGCTGTATAGTAAAAATACTATATTCGTTAACAAATAAAGAACAGTTGAAATACAGGAACTTTTCCAAAAAATACACACTTCTTTATAGTGTCCGAGCACAATTTATTGTTTTTCCAGTGATATGAAACAAGTCAATATTGATACACAGAATGATTCTTGATCACCATCATTTCCTGTACACTGCTTACCAACAACGTTCCTTAAAATCTTAAGCCATAAATGAACGTTGATCACAAATTTCAGAAGCCTATCTTGTGTTAAAATCAAACAATTTCTGGAAATAACAATCTTTAATGAAGTGTAAACGTACCATCAACTTCAGTGGCCTGGTCGAGCATGTGACCCTCCAGATCGTCAGGATACAGCGCCGCTCTCCGCTTGATGTCCTCCACGAAGCTGTTGATGAGGGCATCCATCATCACAGCCTGTGGCACCATAGTTAAGATTAGAGTTATCATTTCAGCAGCACACTCACCTTATTAATCATTTTGTTAACGTCTGGAATAGAACTGATTTCAAATTGGTTGACCAATATCTATCAGAGGAGGTTAAAGTTTGTTTGTTGGAGTTGTGGTTTCCTTGAGAAGCACTCTATACGGGATGTTGTACACTTTTAGGGAGCATAAAGTAAAGGATCAGCCTAATATTAGAATTTTGAGTTTCTTGGGTTTAGATTTGCATGTCTCAATTACAGAAGTGCTGGGAACGTTAATATTTATTCGTATTCGCCCGAGTAATAATGCTGTATGCAAACCCTCTCTTTGTCCTGTTGATACAGTTTAATTAGTGTAGCGATGTTTCAGACTTACTGTACATAAAATATCAGTTTTTTCACCAAATTAAATAACAGTTGAGTGTTCATCGCACTGAATAATAACTCTTTTCACGCCAAACAGCTTTCGTAGATTAATATATCAAACATATTTAACATCACTTAGACACTTACTGCATAGAGCAGCTATTACGAGCTCAGCTGAAATAGGGGAAACAGCGACTGAAGTACTTCCTAACCGTTGCAGAAACGGCCCAAACGTTTGATCATGGATATACTACTGAGTTTCAGGAAACTCTTCACAAAACACTACTATTATGCTGTATTAATTCGAAGGCTGACAACGTTGTTTTTTGGGAGCTTCTATTCGATATTTGAGCTGACATTCAATTTGCCCATGTTGCATCACGATAGCCTAAAGTTTCGTTGAAAGTTATTCCTTTAAAGTATAAAAATCTTCTGAACCAAAACTACAATATTATTCTAATTGCGAAGAGATTTTTGATAGCAACCTGACTATCAAAACTAGTAGAAACTTTCATGGATAATGTCAAATCATGAACTTGTTTCCAACGTCATCAGGTTCTGAAGTCATTCAAAAGTTTGCCAGGGAGTTATAAAAAATATTGCTGCTAAATTACATTTCTGGTTCACTTTTTTCATGAATATTTAAACTATTCTGTTCTGAATTTTTCTTAAATTTCCTCTAATACTAGAGAAATTTATCCAAATTTATTATTTCCTGAACGGTGTCCACTCACTACCAATAGTTGTTTACCAGCACAACGTGGATTAAAGGCTTGGGAGTTTGCAGAAAACATTCAGGATTCTATACCAAATGTGAAATTCTTGAGTCATGGAAAGAAAGTAGACTCAGCGATCTTTTTATGTCTGACCGTCATTCCATGAAAACACTTGATGTTACAGGGATTCTGTACACACAACACATATTGTACTGTATCTATTTACGCTCAATAATTAGAGAAAAAAAATTTCATCACCCTGGCAGAAATTCAACTTAGGCTCGACAAAAAAATCAGGAAAACGCTTTCTTAACACGTTGACTCCGAAGTGGTACGTATGTGTACCACTTGGGTAAGGTTCTGTAATTTTTTCAGATCCTTCTAGTGACTATGCGTACAAAGTGAAGTTTTACACCAGTCAGGAAATCGGAGACAACGTGTTAAACTGGCTTTCCGTTTACACAGGAAACTAAAGATCTGAAAATCCTCACCTGCTTAGAAAATATTTGCAAGACTTTGGAATATCGTCTGGCGCCCTCAACAACGGCGAACTGGAGGAAGAGGCACGGCATCGAGTCGCTACTCCAATCGTTACTGGGCTGCGCGAACTCCCATGACAGTTCATCGTATCGTAACGATAACAGCACGATCTGAACAAACAGTTACAGCTTGTATAAGAACGTCATCACCTTAAGAAAACGAACTTCTTATGTAGTGAAAACTTTAACTACATCAAAGAGGACTAAAATAACTATGACAATGTACAGGGAAAAATCCAAAATTGTCAACCAATCGGTATACGGATTTGTTTCATGTGACAAAATTCTCCCTTCAATTTTGTGGTTTTACACCAGACGTTGTTTTAACAAAATTGATCATTATTGACATCATGTTTTACCTTCATTAGAGATAAATAAAACCAACGCATAAGCGTACACATTGGTGGCTCATAATATATTTACACCATCATAATTGTGTTAACGTTTAATAACTGAAATCCCGACTACGTGCAATATACACCATATTTTTTATTTTCCTAGATTTTAAACTACAAGTGACACAGAGCGCAGCTACATTGGTGGCAAGTTTTTTTATGAAAAAATAGAACAATTGTATACTGTAAATTTATTAGTTATCATTGAATACGATCACAAAGACAGCCAACACCAGTCAACAAATATAAGGGGAATTTCAATGGAAACTGATGGCCAGCTGGCAATTGTGAGTTTAACGAATGAATTACTGCTAATATTTCGATACTCTCAAACAGAAGTTGAAAGAAAAGAAATAGTGCAGACAGGCCACTATGAGCCTGACGAATAGAGAGGAGTTATTTTGGAACGCAAATTAATGAAGTGAAATGAAAGGAGATATTTGCAGTTCTGAGTTTTGTGTCTCAGGCGTCAGAGTCAACACCCAGCGATCACCTCCCTGTACTGAACAAAACTTCCGCACATTCAGGCAAGTTTATACTTGATGTACTAGGTGGTTACTTATATTCAGGTATAAAAAATAGGCTCCTTGACCACATTTTCTTACCAATACATAACGTTACACCTACACCCTTGTACAGCCTGTAGACTAGAAATAAATACAAGAATTGACAGAATAGAGTCGTAGCAACCTACGAATGGGTTGCTAAATACATGTCATCAGACCCTAATCGCGCACAGGCACCAACGAAAGAGTGAGGTGAGATAGAAAGAGGAATGATAACAGTCACACTCACAGCAATGCATTTTTACGCTCATGCTCCAGTGCTGTCGTTTTAACCTAAGAAAAAACAGTTATGCAGGTGTAGGATCCTTTGACTTTAAAGAGTTTTACATATCAATGATATTAATATCGTTCATTTTGAATTTTTCCATATTGTGTCGTTGTTGGTTTCAAATGGGACACCACCAAAGTTTTAGTCAATATAAGGACAAAAACTTTGTAGTTCCTCATACATTCTTGCTACTTTTCTCTCTTTTTCTCTTTCCCTAGAATTCCAATCCGACCTCGAATCAGTTCTTAAATTTGGGGGAATCTCTTATGCAGTCTTGGTCAAAACGATTTTTGAATGTGTTTGCAGAGTAGATAAAGACGATATTTTCTGAAACGTGGCTCGAAATTCCTACAATTTTTACTAGAAAAAGATTTAAGGCGTGGGTTGATCTAATTTCATGTATTAAAAATAAATAAGCAGCACCCACCGAGTTGTTAGGGTCTACAACGGTGACGCCAGAGCCGTTAATGGCCACTAACACAGGCAGGTCTGGTCTGGGAAGCCACAGCGTCGTACCGCGGCGTGGTACCTCAATTTGACCGTGGAAAAATGCGCTCCTGCAAAAATCATGATCGGTTGGTTGGTGTCATTAGAAAATGTACGAAAAACATCACATATCACCTCAAAATCTCTTACAGTTCATGGTACAATATCTTTGAAACAGATCCAGTAATTTAATGCCCTCCTACTATTTCTGTGATGAGGAATGATAGTTTTAAATTCTTAAGTTGATTGTAGAAGTTATCACAATTTACTCCGGAACGGTGGTATGCATCTCGTAGGCTTTGATCTATTTGAATAGGAATAAAAAACTTTTCTTGTGCTTGTTTAGATGCTAACGTTTCTACCTTCTTTCCTTTCAATAAAAATAAAAGTACTAAAATTTCTAACCCAGTATCTTATATTCGATGTTGCGAACAAAGTAGGTGTGTTAACGTCAAAGCTTTCTAAAATGATTAATCATACCTGAAGGCCAATTTTAAGAAGGACAACAGTAATTTTATAAAAATGCAATTTCAAAAGCACTATAGAAGGGCAATTATTGGCTGTGTGTTTGGCTAATTATTGTTTTCAAAATAAAACTACATTTCATTAAATTCCAGCTTTAAAATTTCAAAAGTCGTGGAGAAGCACGAAAAAATAGACTGATCTTTTTATGTAATGACCTTTTTATTTAACGAGGAGTCTGGTACATTAAGTTGAAAATCAAAAACCTATCCAAAACGCAACTGAAAGCTGAAGGCAGTGTATCACATTGTAAGAAGCACTTGGTCGCACGTATATCAGCATGTTATTATTTTAATGCATTTCCTGGAAGCCTCCTCTAGTTAACTTGCACTGGTTAATATAGATTAAAATATAACTAATAAATGTCTCGCAATTACAATTACTATCAGCACTAACATTTTTAATCTAGAAATTTTACTAAATGCACCGAATAATCAACGATTTACGCCACACTTGAAACAGTTTCTTCTTATTCTGAACTAATTTTTTTGCAATTTGGACGAAAAATATAGTACTTACGCATTGATACAAGACTAATAAAGCAACACTTTATTTATTTTAAACCGAATTTGATTATACTCCTAACGTCAATGTATAATCTGTCACGAATACCACGTGAATCGTGATAGAAACCTAAATTGAGAATCACGTGAAACGAGATCCTGTAACGACAATGTCTCACCCAACACGAAAATTACAACCCCGTAATAGGAATCATAGACCCGTAATAGGAATCACTGACCCGTAATGGGAACCACATACCCGTAATGGGAACTACAGACCCTTAACAAGGAATCGCAAATCTGAGATTCAATAGGAATCCCAGATTTTCCAAGAGAATTACAACCTGTAATGGGAATTCCAAACCAGAGTCACAAACTTGCAATGGGAACAATTCTCCCGCAACGCGCAGACTGACCCGTAGTAAGGCAAGGACCAGCAGAACTCGAGGTATTTGCGGGTAAGTTTGCGGCACTGCACGTTGTTGGGGATGGAGCGGTACTGCTCGATGATGCGGATCTCAGGTGTGCTTTTGCTGTTGAAACTGAACAGATCACTGAGTTTGAGGCGACACGCATGATCGGGTAGGTAGTCCAACAACCGCCTCCTGTAGGTAGGACGGCCATGTTAGTACACGTATATTTTATGCACACTTGACGGCTTACATTAAGCTACATTTCCCTTGCAAAAATGAGCGTAGTATAGTAAGAATGATAGCGTATGCCTGTTCTTTGACCAATCCAACTTCAGTGATGGGTCAATGAAGGAACTCCAGATCAAGTGCGTCGAAATGTCTAGAAGTTCTAATTTAGAAACTATTGGCCACAAACACTAAAACTTAGTTAGCTACAATATGGCCCATGTGAAATTAAGGAAACATTTTTCAACGGCTATTTAACTTTCACTGTCAATAATACAGTTCACTGATAGACTCGGTGGAGACTTAACTACAGAAGGAAGCTGAAACGCAGATTTGTTGGGAAAATAACAGTGAAATCTTGTAACTGATTTTAATTTATACTTTATTATGACGTGTTAATATATTTTGACTAGAGATACGCAGCATGACTCCAGCTTGTAGCCCAGCTCAATTGATGGAATATGTTTGTCTTGAGACACGAAACATTTCTCAAGCATTTGAGGATAATTGTTTCTTATAAAACACAGTTTGACGCTCTATTTTTGAGTTAAGTCTCTTATGAAAAATGAACTGTATCTAATCTATTAATTTCAAGGTAACGAAACAATGTAATAACAAGCTTCCCGTGAGCCTCCCGTCAAGAATGTTCCTAAAGTCTTATGCATTTCATATTATTTATTCATTGTTAGAAGTTTCGGTTGTCAAATAATTGAAAAGTTTCATATGAATTATTTAATTTCATTAAGAGCATAAAATACTACCACCGAATTGTAGGGTCATTCATTCTTGATATAAATTCAAGGACTGAGTATAGGAAATTAATTAGCAGAAACAGTCTACTTTCACAAATTATCGAGGGAATTGTTAGTCAAAATTGAGAACAACAACGCTTAAATAACTGCACTGCACAATCCCCACAGTATTTGGCAGAAAATATAACGTCATCCATAACCAAATCTTGGCTTTGGCTTTATCTCACCTGAAAAAAGAAGGAGTGTGACTGTTGTGATCGTATGGCCCGAGTTCAAGTCTTGCTTGGATGCCAGCAAGCATCTCGTAGTCCAGAGCCTCGCATGGGTAGCGAGCTGCAAGTAAATTCCACTTCGCTTCCTCGTAAAGTAATTCTAAAATTTTGCAATCCCTTATTTTAACTTCTTCTCTTTTCGTGAAAAAGATGTTTCGTCTGAGGACAATTTTAGGTTCGTGGGCGTGTCTTTCATCTCGGGCGCTCAGTGAAGTTGGACCAAAGCGCCTTAGCAGCTCTGGCCAATGTCGCCGCACCTCCAACGGGCGGTGGAAAGGCTTCAGTTGTATTTCTGTAACATAAATTAGTGCTTACTTGATCTCAACTAAATTTTCCCACGGAATGAGTAACGACATTTAATTCATATTCAACTGTTACTTTGTAAGATGTATGAATTTTTTATTTCAAATAATGGAATTTTAATGATCAATTTATGTTTTTTAATTAATGAATAGTTTGTCGAATTTTACAGATAAAGGTCGAGCATTTTTTTCGAAAAAATATTGGATACTCAAAGCGGGCCAACATAAGAAAAAATGCTTATTTCTCCCAAGCAGTCACAAAACCTACGGATTTTAGTACCAGTATTTCAGTACCTTTCTCAAACTTGCCTAAAATTTTCCCATATGTATGAGACTTCTAGATGTAATTTCTAAGACCTATTTCACCCATTCAAAAACAAGTGTCTTAACTATCCCTACTTTTATCTGTTTACGTACGTAAACCCGTTACACTGAAGGTGTTGAACCGAATATTTTTTAATGAATGTCATCCAGAAACCAAAGTTATCTAACCGTTAGAACTCAAGACGACATTTTTACGTAAATAACTTTGCAAAGAAACAAGCGCTTGCTCTTGTTACTCTATACTCAAAACTGCATTTGCGGGAATGGGGTTACTTCAGGTATTCATGCGCGTTGTGCAGGAAAAATGAAGCTAAAATTAACTAAATTAAACCTTTTGAAAGCAGCCCTACGTATTGAAAAACACTTATTAATATATAACTTTACAAAGGAAGTATTGGCCATCACAAATTCTGGTATTTTTAAGTGGAAAATATAGAATCTGTTAAAATAATGATCCTTAATTCTGATGCTAGAAAAAACTTCAACTTAAGCATTCAGTCGTTCAAAAATCTACGGACATTACTCCTGATATTTCAGTATCTATGTCACGTCTTCCAATACCACAGCACCGAAGTAAGGTCAATTAAAATCTTCAAATGCTCCAAAACTTGTGAAAATGCTATTCCACATCCGTTCATTCAACTCAATAATTTATGTTTGAGATCGTTTCGTCCGTATTTATTGGATAACATGAGCAATTTCCTGCAAAAAATGGAATTTATAACAGTTTTCTTGAACCAGGTTCATCGACGTGTAAAAAAATAGTAATTTGAGTTAGATATTGTAGCACTCCAATTGATAAGGCTAATTTCTCAAATATTTTCTCCTTCACTTGTTATTTGCCACACAAAAAATGTCTTAACTTTCAAAACGGGTAGATATATTCATCAGCAAATAATTATTTCATGTATGAGAATTCTCAAAAAGAAAATGATTTGTTATCGATAAAAACGAAATGGAATTCAAATGCAATTTAAATAAATATGTACTAAAAGTTAAGACTTTAATCATAACATATGACATGAAAATTTACTTTATATCAGGTTGTATCAACCTTACAAACAGATACTAAAACACAAACGCGCGTGCACAACATTTCCTGCAATTGATGGACAACAGTGTCAATAATTTTCAGCCACGTTTACGTAAAATACAAGTTGAGTAAACCATTTCTGATGCTCTATTGTAATCCAGGGTTGTTGGTCAGCCTTCAATTTACCTAATAATGGAGAAACCATCCAGATGGCGAAAACCTCCATGGCTTGTTTGGGCAAATTCATCTCTTCTTCTTCGATGATGAGAGCCAGCAGTTCTCTGGCTGTGACTCTCATGCCGTCCTCTAACCGCAGTCTGATGGCTAACCGTGAGTGTAGGTAGACGCAGGCGTCAACAATGCTGCCGCTGGGACTAGTGGAACAATTCTGACCCCCTTTGTTGCCATTGTTGCTCGAGTAGCCCCCTTGAGCAGATGTGTTTGTTGTGCTGTTGCTGTTTACACTGCCTCCACTGTTGCTACTGCTGCTCGAGTTGTTAACTGAAATTTTTAAGCAGGCATTACTCTGTGAAATAAATTTGATCGAATAATAGGAATGGCAGATATAGTTTTGAATTGATTTTTTGTGTGATACATGATCAATTTTCCAATCAAAAAAGAAATATAAACATTTGTCTCACTCACTGTGACGTGAATTGTTGTTCATTTGTAATCAATGGTTCTCTATGAATTAATATCCTTAGAAATGTAGAATCTGGAGATTCACTAAAGAATTAATCACCGTAAGTAAAATACCTAAGTACGAGTAAAATAGTAGATCATAGACAGTGACAACCTACCTTTTGTTTTGCGGTCAATTTCAGGCTTTGATGAATTTTTCTTATCCCCAGAGTCTGAGTCAGAATGGCCTGTGACTTGAGAGGGGTGAGAGTGGCCGTGTGGACCAAGGGCATGAGGGGGACCAGACACGCTGACTGCCGTGTTGTGGGAGTGGCTTAAATGAGGGGTGTGAGGGGTGTGTGGCCGCCTCTGTAAAGTCTGAGTGGAAGAGGGGTGAGGAGGCTGTCCAGGCCCCCCTGAGTGCCCCATAGGGCCGTGAGAATGCACGTTAGTATTAGGCTTTTCGTTGGTATTTTCTAGGCCCATTTGAGGAACCTCGAAGGGCATTGGTGCAAGCCCCGGGTAATACATCGGGGACGAAGAAGTCGACAACGTCTTGTCAAGATGGTCGGCGCTTCCTTTGTAGTCTTTTGTACGGAAAAAATCGGCAGATGCGCGTTCTCTTAAAAATTCCCTGAAATTCAGACAAAAAAATGTGTAAGCTCCAACATCAAAGCTGCGTTTTAGTATCCCTTATATCTATCATGCATGACCCGCATTTTGTATTGTTTTCTATTCAGTCGTCGATTCAAAACCTACGCTGGAAACTTATTTTTCTGTGATATTTTACAACTCTCAGATGTAGTAAACGGTGTCAGAATACTAACATACAATCAGAACTAAGGTACAAAAGAAATATGACGTCATCGTAGAGTCATGTTTTCTAGAAAACTCCACTCGTTTAACTTAATATAGGCTAGTCCAATTGAAGAAAAATTTCAAGTGCAGATAAAGAAATCGAAGAACAAATGAATAGTGAAAATGACGCCAAACAGTGAACACATCTATTAAAACTACATCTCAAATAGTTAATTTTCATTCACAATAAAGATCAGAATTTTGAAAACACACACAAACATGAAGTGAAAAAGTAGATCATAAAGTGGAAGTAGAGAGCAAAAAACACAACGACCGAAGAAAAAATAACTCACCGAGAAATCGTTGCTGATCTGAAAAAAAATTCCATAATTCAATTCTGCTAGAATTTTTTGACAAACTAATTAATTCAAAACGTTTTACAACTTGATTTTGTTCAGATACCATAATATTACCACACGTGTATCATTACTATATAAATAATTGTCCATAGTAATGATAGAATAATAAAATGGGGATATATTTTAATATTATCTCATATTAATATTGTACAAATCAACACCAATAGTAAAGATAATGACTATTGATAATTGGCACACTGCCTATCAACTGTCCTCTTAATTAATTGGATGTTTCTTCATTGTTATTTACGTACATCAAACAATTATAACGTAAGCGTAATACTTGGCCAGCTCAGACCTTTATTGTTCTCAGCTGGCTAAATACCGCTTGCTTAATTGAATTGGAATTTAATGTTGGAAATTAGTTTCATTCACTTAATCCTGCCTGAAAGCTTGCAGTGCTGTCGAATTTGTGTTAAATGCATCATAATGAATTTACAAACCTAAATAAAAGTATTACATCTTTTTCACGTACAAGTTTTGCTAACAAAGATGCCACAACAGAAATTAAGCTTTCTGAAAGATTTGTGTATTTTTTTCAAACTTTGGTTGTAGCAACCAAGGAATGAGAACCGTTATTTCTGAAAAAATGAAGCAGATAGAAATGATCTACAAATATCCTCACTAATATGCACGAGTGTCTAAGTTTTCGGTAACTGAAGCATAATCTCAAAGTTTTCAAAATACAAAGCAAACGTTTCCCTTCGTACAAAAAAGTTATCAGTTTTGTTTCATATCGACAAAAAAATATTATAAAAGGACATCGGGAATATATATATATAATAAACTCAATGAGCGGTATGCTAGTCATACAATGTGCCCAAAGTAGCTTTACAAATTTAGTAAAATATTTTTAAATACTTTTTTGAGAGCAAACTCGATGAAGAGCCAAACGTTAGCTCAGTTTCCATTATTAATATACACTTTTATGAGGTTATTTTATAATCCTTCACGAGCGTTAACTTTTCACCAAAAAAATATTTTCATTTGTTCATAGTTAGTCATTTAAAGTTTACGGCCTAAGGTATTTAAATAAATCAGTTCATGCAAAATAAGGCGAGCCAATTTAAACTCCATTAATATAGAAACGAATTTTTTATTTAAAGCATGAACTTATAATTAAATGTCAAACTGCCTTATCTTCCATTTACAAGAAAGACGTGCCTGCAAAAAGAATGTGAGAAGGATAAATGTTCACTCTCATTCTAGGCTGAAGCTTCAGTTCATTACAGGGGAAGTGACAAGTTATTTTAACCAGAAATAAATAAGAATAGGAAAAAATTTTGTCTCCAGCAAAATTTGCGGTCAGTGTTAGCATAACAGTCACACTGGTGACAAAGGCAACCAACGTCCACCACTCAGAATTAATTCATGACTTTGTATGCAAGAATAGCGTTGTTTCAAGGATATACCTCAACAACTCTTGTCTGACAGCTATATTAAACCTCAGAGTTCAGTAATTAACATTTTTCCTTCGTCATGTATCTGCAATAATTCAGTTTTTCAGACGATGGAAATGACATCACGCTTTGGGATTTTTAGTTCAATATTTGGACGGCAAATTTTCATTATAAAACTTATCTATAACAGCAATAAGTTGGTCTTAAATCTTAAGATTACAATGTTGAAGGATTAAGAAGCCGAGTGACTTTACGTTAAAATATATGTTCGATTTCTGAACGTTTTTATGTGTTTATGAGCGAGATAAATTTTTTATGAAAAAATATGGCTCTATGTTTACAAACACGGGTCATCAAAAACTTGATATCCTACTAAATAACGACACATTTCTAAATGACAGAATTGGAGCAGTTTTCACACAAAACATAAAATCCTTCTTATGTACAACAGGAATGACATCCGTTTTGTAGCCTTGATGTCGTTTTAAAAATGGCGTCTAAGATTTGGACCGCCGCAGAAACTTTCCTCATTAGAAATAATTTCAGTAAAAATTTATAATAAAGAGTCATAACTTCAACTGTAAGCTCCAAACTGAAGCCCCACAACTAGAAAGTTTTTGAGGACAAGTTCATTGTTAACTAATTAGATCGCCAGGCTAACTAACACGACATGTCAACAGTATTGCGTCTCATTAATACTTATTGAATGAAAAATATCCTCAGTCAATCGATCTTGGCAGAGAAATATCGTTTTTCTCGGGCATTAACGGGATGTTATTGCTATAAAACTGTCTCATGGGCCACTTAACGAAAGAAGTTTAGCAGGACAAGGTCAGTTGAAACACTTCATGATATTAACTTGATGGTGGCTGACATTAAGGATATCTTACTGCTTCAATAACCAACTTACCCAAGAACGTGTTTCGCAAATAGTCGTTTTTGTCTATTTTGTCCCCCAAACGTCGTTTTTTGTCTGTATTTTATGGGGCGATAAGCTTGGTGTACAAAAATGACGTTGATTCTTAAATTTGCCCAAAATTCATATTTCAATCGATGGAAATTTAAAAATCCTGTTAAATTACCAGACTTAAAATGAAACCTCATGTACCCCTGGACTCGATTGGAAACGCATTTGAGAATTGATCACACCAAGGACTCAAAGCAAGACACCGCATCGTGATCAGGCTGACTTCGAAGTACACAAGTGATCCGCTCTCCTTTTATTCAAGAAATACAATGAACACGAGCAAATTTTTATATCTGAAGATTTAATGTTAAAGAACGATCACCAGCACACAATAAATTAAACCATAAGCACCATCGATTACGCTTCGAAGACAGCTTTCAAGTATAGTCTCAGTCTTTTAAATTATGGTCAAACCTTAAGTTTTCCGATGATCAGTGACCACAGTCATGTCCGCCCTAGTTATGACGAGTATGACTCAGAGTTTAGCAAAAATTCACGAAAAACTGTCCGTGAAATTTATTAAACGAATTACAATTTGAACATCAATGCTTGATTTCCAAACGGCGGTGGAAGTACCTTATAGAGGCAAGTAATCGCATTTGACTGCCTCCTCACAGTCACATTTAGAACTGACCTGAAGTCAGTGGCAGAGAGAGAGAGAAGGCTCATGTTTGAGAAGTAAATAAACGCAATTGAATGCCTGATGTGAGGCAGCCAACTTGCAAAGTCACATTTATGTAGAACTAACCTGGATATAGTGGCAGAGCGAGAGAAAGCCTCATACTCCGGGTTGACCTGCGGACCTGCGGGCCCTGCATAGCGCGGAGGTTGCTGCTGGACTCTGGTGTTCTGGGTCTGGTACTCCACAGGGATCACCGTTACGTAGTTGTGGCTGCCGCTGCTGTCGCTCTGGTGGCCACCGACTCCACGCTCTGCCCCGACCAGACCAGCTTCTTCTTCGTCAAAACCGTACTCGCTCATTGCTTCACGGCACCCCGGCTGCAAAGCAGGCAGTCGTTAAAAGAACACAGACTCTACAGGGTGCAGAAACATGACTTCTTTTTTTAGTAACTTTTGGAATACAAGAAAGGAAGTTGTGTTGCCGCACCCAGTATCGAGTATTGTCTAGTCAACTAATCTTGCATGTCGGGAGCTAAGAACCGACAAAAAAAATATCGTTCGAAAATATTTATTTCTGGAATTTCGTACTGAGAGGTACTAAAGCTGAGTAAGTCGCTGAACATACATAATTGAAGATGAACAATTGACATATATTATAGTTGAAATCTCACGATAGAACGATAAAATACCTAAATTGAACTAAAAAAATGTTACCAGTAATATATTTTCTTATGCATAAATAAATCGCTTGCTTTATTTTGAAATTGCATGGCAATGTTACTTATTGTTATTGTGAACAGCACTTATGCAGTAGCAACTGTATATGCAAAACTCAAATTGGGATATACAGATGTGGGCCTAAGCTGTCCATGGACGATATCTGATAACCAAAGACATACGGTCCCTCGTTCTTAACATTTTGAACAGAAGAGTCATTTTTCACCAAGAAATTGTAAAAAGAATTGTTAGAATCTTTTTTTCGCGGTCTGAATAGCTTGTATTTAAGAGAATTTCCTTGCAGACAAAGAATTTTATATTAACATCAAGATATCCACGCATTTTGCAAAAAAAATGTGCACATCGACTGCTTAGCATTTCCAAATGTTTACTATCCAACGCTGTATATTCCATTGATAAATGAAGCGTTTTATAACCCTCGCTATTCTGTTGGTTTAGTCGTGGCTACCGACGCTTAAATTGAACTAAGTGATTAGCAGAAAACTTCTGGAGCAAGTCTCGCGTTTTCAAAATACGAGTACACGCTGAGAAGAAATTTCACTCCAATGCTAGAATTTAACTTAAGACGTAGCAGCAGGCTCAATTGAAGCGTGAAAAAGCATGCAATTCAGTATTTTATTCCCCCTATATCTTCAGGCCACATCTAAAACGACAAGAAATTTATCCAGTAAAACTTCGGTGCAAAAATAATGATCTATCTTGGTCACGTATTTTTCCCGCGACTGCACGTGGGTTTTGCCTTTTACTTTTATTACCCCGCCGGTGCCTAACGCAATTTTTTCGCGGCCTCGTAAAGCAGCGAGTCTGGCTAGACCTCAAAGCAAATAAACCTCTAAAAATTTGTCGCCATTTTTGTTTCCCAAAATTAAGTCATGCAAACATGGACATGAAACTCATCTTGGTAGCTCCTCGGAAAAGAATTGAGAACGACAGAATTTTTAATGCAGCGAAATCCATCTTGCTAGTATTTCTAAGAGACCTTAAATAAAAATAAAAATATGCGAGTAATCTTAGTTAAGCAATCTCTTGTTAAATAAGTTTCCAAGTACGAATTTATCATTCACAAAGAAAACAAAATACTGCTCCATGGAAATTTTCTCTAATTGCATAGTTAATTCGAAAATAGATTAGAAAACAGTATTCTGTTAACAAAAAATAAAAATGTTTGTAGCAATCTATACGTAAGTTATCGAAAATTTATAAAAATGTCAATATCTTTCAAAATACTTGCATAACGCAACCAGCTGTAGAATCTATATATCATATATATATATATATATATATATATATATATATATATATATATATATATATATATATATATATATATATATATATATATATATATATATATATATATATATATATATATATTATATATTTACTATTGCTAATGCTTTATTTTGATCTTCTCCTACACGTTTATCAGTAGAAAAACTAGAGTACAGCACGCCAGTAACACATTACATGTAATGATTGGAACGATTGTTACACTTGTAACTGATATATGAAAGAGTTATTCACTAATTGCAAGGTAACTCTTGCAGCTGCGTCGCCCAGAAAAAATTAAATCTAAACATAAATGGCTTTAAAAATCCTCCACTGTTGTTTTTTGTACCATAAAAATCAAACTGGAGAAGCATGGGTACAAGTAATCACTAAAATGCAAGCATTTCTCAACAATTTCAATAAGAACTTGTACAAATATTTTGCTCTTTGAAGAGAAGAGCAGTTGTGCGGGAGATGAAAGCCTATGAAGTTCTTTCTGACCTCTCGCTCGCATTAAGCATGAAAAGCTGCTTTTGAAATCGTATTTCTTGAAAGCCTTACGATAACATCAAAAAAGCTTTCAAAGGAAACATTTCATAGGACGTTGGCAGGCTTCCATCCTGTAGGATATGGAGAACGATTGCAGTCCTACGCCACGGATATGAGAGGTCGGCCGCGAAAATTACCAAGATATTGCTGGAGATTTTCTGAAAATATTTTTTGGGTCGTAATAGATTTTATATACTAAAGAGGTGATACATATATCATAAATATTAATTGTCGATGGAAAAATGATGTATGAGCTAAATGTCTTCGCAGATTATGATTATTTTTCAAATCCAAATAATGGTTTTCCTGAACTATTTTAGGAGAATTTTTTACTGAATTTAAAGTTTAATGAAATTTTAATACTACTGGAAACAATGTACAGATTCTAGTTGTGAAAGTTGAATAATTTAAAAAATTTTGTATGTACCTGCTGTTAGTACAATTAAAAATTAGCGTTAGAAAGTGAAAAGTGATCTCTAAAACGTGATAGTCACAGTGTTTATAGTCGGCTCAAGTTGAAAGTTTGCAACTATAGGTGATCAATCTAAGCTCATGGACGAATGTAATTAAACACTCAATTTGGACGATTAAAAATTCATACTGAGAGCAATATCATGTTGAAATATTCTTCAAGTTATTTTTCATTAATTGCATCTGTCAATTAAGAAACATCGAACATCAACTGCTTACTGCAAGTTTAAGATGGAATAAGATGCGAAATGTATGAAACATTGCGTCTATTCTAGTTCGTGAATTATTGCATGGCAGTTCACTATAAGATCATTCTTTCTTTGTTAGAAACTGCCCGACGCATAAAACTGGAAGAAACTTACAATATCGAAATTTGTACTATCATAGTCTATTGCCTTTCACTGTACACTACTTGAAATACTGCTTTTTGAGCTATACGTAAAAATTGGCTTGAATTTAAGTAAGATGTTTCATTTAATATTGTTTTGCAAATACGACAGGTAGTTTTTTATTTAATTTCTCTCCTGAGTTCTCAACAAATATTGATGAAATAAAGGCTGCAAAATAATAATCTCTGGGCCTGGAAACTTAATTTAAGTTTTAAAAGCTCGAAAGTTTCAGTGAATTGAATCATAAAATTAATGTTATTAAACAAATACAAATTTAATGAAACTCTTCAGAGTAATTTGAGTTCGTAATTGCCAGTAAAAAGCTTTGAATTTATCCCCAAGGATTATCCTGAAGCCTGATCAACAAGCAGTCCGCTCGTTTCGTCATGACTGAGCGATCAACTGCAATGATTGCCAATTAACTACGAAACAAAAAACAATTTGATGCAACTTGACTTCGAAAACAAACCAATTTGGTGCAATTTTACTTAAAAAATCGGCCAATTTGATACTACTTGAGTTAGAAAACAAACCAATTTGGTGCAATTTGACTTAGAAAATCGGCCAATTTGATGCAACTGGAGTTGGGCAACAGACCAATTTGATGCATCTTGACTCGGAAAACAACCCAATTTGATGAAATTTGACTTAGAAAACAGACCAATTTAGGGCCATTTGTCTCAAAAAAACAGACCAATTTGATGAAACTGGACTTAGAAAACAGACCAATTTCATGAAACTGGACTTAGAAAACAGACGAATTTGATATCACGATTATTACGCTGCTGGAAATGCTTATCTCCTAAGGATTACTGAGCTGACAGTAGGAAAAAAGCATAAGCTTTTCTCATAAATGAAGGCATCAACAGCAACAAACGACGAGCATTCACAAGCGATCAGCACAGATTCTCAAAACTTGGCATGACTCTCAGATAAAAACATCTCTCATATTTATTAACAATGTTCCTTGCTGGAGATATATTCCTGAGTATCTGCTGCAGGCAGTGAGCTTTAATCTTATACCACCAGTTATTGCTGTCAAGTATCGTCGAACAAAAATAATTAACAAACGTTCCGTGCTCGTGAAGAAGATATTTATGTACATATGTACTACTGCCTGTTTGTATCAAGAAGTTATTGTGCAAAAAGCAGGAATCTAATATAATTAACAATAATATTCAATGAGTTGAAAGAACTTTATCCGAAATTGGATGTAAATTTCTAAATTCAGTTATTTGAATCACCATATCTGATTCGGATTAATGTTTCACAAGCACTCCCCAAACAAAAAAAAATCAATCGCCAGAAAAATATGTACTACATATACTACTATACATAAGTTAACATGTTTATTTCAGTATGCAAGAAAGCGTGAAATTAGCTGCCACAATAGAAAAACACTGGATATAAACTAGGCTTTAAGACCTATAAATTGTTAAAGCATCTCAACCTCTAAGCTCAGACATCTTACTTTATCTCTGTAAGAACATTTTAAATATTTGCAAGGGTTTGTATGCAAGCAAAGAAGACAGTCTCTCTGAATACAAGCCGCTTACATTCCTCGCCATCCAGTCATTCCAGAGCATCGCTGGAAAAGACGCTGACAAAAGAGACAGATCCTTGACGCTAAGATCCCCGCTGGAGCAGCTAAAGTTTTCTTGGAAATATTCACCCTCTTTTTCTTTTTTCTCATCGTATTGAGAAATATGTTGGTGCTCCTGTCCAACGCTAATTCGATACAGATATCCAACATCATGTTTCTTTGAACTGAAGTCAAAATGGGACAATTCACGGGGTTCTTGATCCCCTATTGATTTTAACTTTTCTTCAGCACCTCTATTGGAGCTTTCTGATAACATTTCTTGATATTTCCCTTCGTTCTTTATTTGGAGCTCGAAGTGGCTTTCTTCTCCTGAGAGGGACTGTGTCTTAGTTACGTTTCCATTCTCCGTCGATGACAAATATTGTTGCTGATCAAGCTCACCGGGATTTTTATAAAATCGGTCCACTTCAGATGTTCCTTCTTCATCTTCACAGCCGCTCGATGCACTGCACTTCCAATACTCCTCGAGCCACGAGTAGCCAGTTTTATCGTTCCAAAGTTGGGTCGTCTTTCCGTCCAAAACACTGCACTTTGCATTTTGATGAGACTCTTCAAGACCAGTGGTTCTCTTCAAATGTTCTTCGTTCTCAAGATATTCTGAGTAAAGAGGGTTGGGCTTCAACGAACCAGCTCGAAGAGAGCTGGAAAATTCTGCTATAGCTTGAGCCGCTAATACAGCGTCCAGTTTTTCAGAAGAATAGTCGTTTTTCGATAAAGATGAAATTCCTTTAAAATCAGTTGCCGAAGACCCGTTACCGATGTTCAGTTCGTATTCGACGTGACATTTCTGCTGACCATGAGAGTTAGGTTTTTTATTCGTAGTTCTATCCATTCCAGAAAAATGACTTGAAATAAGATGAAGAGATTTATTCCTATTGACATCACTAAATGTTTTCCGATTTGAAGGTTTCCCAATTTCACTTCTAAAGTATGCATCCTTCATGCGATTAATCTGTAAATTAGATTTACTCGTAAAATCTCTATCAGAACTGTCTGAGTACAGAGAAGCAAAGAACATCTCTTTCCGCTCCTTATTGCTTTTGCCAATAGCAAATTCAGTACAATCTTTGGAATCACTCGTACTGGAGGGAACTTCTAAATTGATCACTTGATTTGATGATTGTGAAGGATCACATAAGGCTGGGTTTATGCTCTCAAAAACTATCTTATAACCTTTGGAAATGCCAGAGTAGTTCGGGGAGCTGGTCTCGCTGTCAAAAATAACTTCTCGAGAAACTTCTTTTGAAGGAAACGTTGACTCTGAGGCTGAACGATCTGCCTCTGTAATAATATCATAGTTATTATCGTTTTGCGCCGTATGGTTCAAGCCCATAGAGTGATAAATATCGGAATGGTATGAATTGTTTTTATCATCTGAGATTGAGTTCTGCATTATATGATTACCGGTGTTTATTTTCGCAAAACTCGTAGAGCCATGATCTAGTTGAAAAGTATTGCTGTTTCTCTGCAGTTCCATAGATTCATCCGATGAAGGATAGTTTCCAGAGTAGTCTTGGGAGCTTTTACTTCGCGCAATGTCAACACCAGCACGACTTTTCTTTAAACATTGTCGCAGCTTTCTCTTTCGCAGGTAGTCTTTAAACTTCTCCTTGTTCTCAGTCTCACAATTATCTGATTCAGAACTGCTGAAGTACGACCCGACATTCACAGACGGATTCCATTTCTTGGTCTTCATGGAGGTCTTACGACGAGGCAAAATTTCCTCGGGTCCGTTGCGAACTTTCTTTAAATCCTGTGACTTGTGCATCAATCGCGATTTCCGACGTTTTTTCGATTTCGCTTCGGAGATTGTCTCCAAACTCTGGGTTGATCCGTCGTAACCATGGTTGTCAATGCAGCTGCGGTCGTTGGCTTGAACATTCGACACGTCTTCGACTGTCTTCCAACGCTTTTTGGAGCGTGTGAAGGCCTTAGATTTCTCTTCATATCCATTTGTGGCACCGTACACTTGATCCTCTATGTCCATTTTTGGATGATGTTCATCTAGAGTATCATTGTTGTGAACCAACACGCTTCTGGAACTGGACACGGTAGCTGAATTCAAGTCGCAATTCTCATTGTCATTGATAACTGAACAATTAGCTTCCTGTACAGTTTCATACAGATTGTCAACTTCATGTCTGATATTTTTTTTGTTCTTTCTAGTTTTTGCATAAAACTGTCTAATTATGTTAGATTTTTCGTTCAATTCCTTCAACTTTTGAGATGCTGAAATGTGACCAGGAGTAGCATTAACTGATCTCGTAGAAGTGTACCGATTCAAGTGTATACTTCGATCATCGTTCTCGAGTCTAGATTTTGCGCGTTCATTCTCTAATGAAAATGCCTGACTATTTCCTTTCTGAAAGACACTTTTCATTTTGCAGCAATTATTCATAGTCTCGATAATTTAAAAGAAAACTTTCTCGACACATCACTTCTCGTTGCATTCTACTATACATCACGCATATTTTACATCACACGTATATTATCCATGCCGTGTAAAACAAACTTCGTCCTAGGGTAGCAGAGATTAGAATTTGCCACCGATTAAAATAATTTATGCTTTCATTCTTCCACGTAGACGCTGTGTTACAATGCAACTTTGACAAAAAATATCAATATGACACGTTTTAAGTAAGTTCCATAGCACTCAAAGTTAACACCACTCTGCCTGGCCTGCTTAGAAGCACAACCGCAAATGCGCAGTGCAAGCGGAGCATCCCTGTGCAGCTCTGTCCGAGCGCTATAAGTGTCCGCCCAAACGATCACTGATGCTGACCAGTAGCATGTGTGAATTACATGCGGCCCAGTTGCGCCACTGCCTCTGTTTCTCCGGATCAGCAGAGCTCGACACCGGGCCCGAGTCGAACAATCGCCGGAAATGAGGACGGAAGCTTTGATGCCTGTCTAATTGTTCCGGTCATAGGGCGTTGGCTCAGAAATAGAAAATATACAGGTATACTTTACATAGAGATGTGTTCTAATTCAGCAAAGTCAACAGAGAAAGAAATATGAAATTGCTAGAAGCCTGGACCATCTTTAACAGTATTATAAACTTTTTAAATAGCTGATAAAATAAGATTTTTGTTTGCCAGTTTTGAATACTGAATATAATTTGGATAGCGAACAAATAACATTCAATTATTGGCATAACTGATATTACGATAACTTCATGACTTTCGAGATATTAGGCAATGTCCACTTCAGTCTTCAGTATAACTGCATGACTTCTATTATGATTTACCACGCAATATCTGCCGCAAAATTAGTAGCATCTGTCCGAGGCTTGCAGAGCTATTGCGTCTGATAGACACGAGCTCGTCGCGACACATTCATAGCTTGTACTTCCGGGGCCAGCACGCCTGTACGTTAGTAACAGTCTGAATAGGAATGTACGTCTGTTACTGTTATGTACGTCTGCTACTATTATGTACGTGTGTTACTGTTATGTACGTCTGTTACTATTGTGTACGTTTGTTACTGTTATGTACGTCTGCTACTATTGTGTACGTCTGTTACTATTGTGTACGTCTGTTACTGTTATGTACGTCTGTTACTATTAAGTACGTGTGTTACTGTTATGTACGTCTGTTACTATTGTGTACGTCTGTTACTCTTATATACGTCTGTTACTGATATGTAGGTCTGTCACTGAAACAGTCGTTATGTACGTCGGTAACAGTCTGATTGACAACAGTAATTGACTTTTGTTGTCGGACGAATACACTATTCTACGCAAACACGGTAGTTTTAAGACAATATGTTCATCGGAAAGGAAATAATCTGTGAAATTTATAAACACTTTCCCAGTGTTGAACATTTAATAATATTAACTTATTGAGAACTGCACTTCATGCTTTTAAGTACATGCAACAATTTAGACAATTTATGAGATTAAACAAATTGACAAGTGTATATAACACTACGCTAATATTGATGGCTGGTCTGCCGTGAATCTAAAATTAAAACACTCTGGCCCTCCCTTAAATAGAAAAGGCATCCAGGTTATTGAAACAAAAAAAAACCTCTTCAACCAAAACAAACTATGAGTACAGATGTGTAATTCGGTTCATAATGAAATTAATTCCTTTGTTTCTCATATTGCTGATTCGATATTAGCAATTGACTATATAAACTACAGTCTTTTCTCTCTGGCCGTAAAAAAAAGCATCCAGGTAATTTATTTGAAGCCTTGACTGAAATTATTATGAACGCTTAACGTCATTCAACTGAGAACAGTCGAGCGCCTTGTGTGACGTCGAGAAAAATTAAATGATTTCTCACCAAATTTCTGGGTTTATAATTTAGTTTCACGTAATATTTGCTTGAGTTCATAACGAACATAGGAAAACTACAAGCAAGGTAATCACAAGATGACTAATTAATGACTAATTGATGAATAATTAATGACTAATTAATGATTTGTTGATGACTAATTAGCAACAGCGCCTTGCACGAAAATCACCTCGTAAGTACTAGGAAAAATATGTTTACCCAAAACGTTAGGGAAAAAAAGGTTGATAAAAAGGTCAATATGATGTTGATTAGCTGTATTACTTTTTCGTTAGTTCAATTTCAAATTAGGGCGATTTCCATCACTATTCTTAGAAGATTACACTTAATGCACAATTATTTTTCCCATCTTTGTTCCATATTATTGCCTTCTATCTTCTAAAGAGAAGCAAGAATACACGGCGCTCTTTCATAACACATATAAAGATAAGAATGACAGAGATAAAAAATTCAACCAAATGGTACTCTTCGGGAATTTTCCTGATTCAGTACAGAAATTATCACTGTGTTCATAACTCCTCGTAAAAGTATGAGTAGAAGTTTTAACTATTAGTAAAAGTGTGACTGAAAGTTTAACTATTCGTGTAAAAATCACTGACAGTTTTGACTATGAGCTGCAGAGTTGGACAAAATATTTTAAAGCCTGCATTTCATAAGTTCCCTTTTATTGACGATAGAACAAATGTGAAATGGTTTCAAACAGAATATTTAAAATCCTTTTTATAAGTCATACGCTATTCTTATGACATGTACCTTTGTCTAACGTTTTACTGGCAAAGTAACCTTTAAGTCATCAAAGGAGTGATCTATAAAACTTCAATAAGTAACTAAGTACTGAATGATAGTAATTTTATTCCCTGAATTGTTTCATCATTTAAAGCCTTCAAAGTCGTTCTGACATTCATTAGAGATGAATCAAGCTAGGACCAAAATAATGTAGGCAGAATCCCAAGCGCATTGAAAGAGACAGCCAAAGATTAAAAAATTATTGCACATCATTCATAAAAAAGTTAATTGAACTAAACTAACTTTTTGCCAACATTGTATCAATAAACAGATTTCATCATGAATTGCATAAATTTTACTAGGATGAAAGAACTGCCACTGCTTGTCCAAAATTAGCACTGCTACGCGAAGTAAAATGATGCCAGAATTACTTTTATTGGTCAACATTTTAATGGCACAGTGGATTATTTGATTTACCCTCTACATTAAATTGGAGAGTTTAAGTCCCTAATGAAATTCAAAGACTGCTTTGTACGATCGTGAAGCATGTATTTTCTAATAAGCAATAACACGGACTTTGGGCAATGGTAAAGAGCAGGGTTATCATCAAAGGATAATTTTATTGCCTTCAGAAATTCCATTTGTCCAGGTGTGCGTGAATTAAATATTGTTTTATGATGGGAAAGTTAGATTTTAAGGTGATAGCACACCGAATCACACGACATGTATGTTTAAGACTAGTAAATAATTGGTATCCCACGTGTCAAACAATAATTTTGCGTGTTCTTAAATCATATTTATTTGAATCAACATATGCTGAAACTTTCACTGCCTGAAGATTAGCTTAGAACAACTAATTAGAACAACTAATTCCGTAACTGATGTAAATTAATTTTAATAAACAGAAATAAAAGAAAGAAAATCGTTTATTGTAACCGATTTGATACATGGCATGTGCATTAACGTTGCATTTTCGAACCCCTAATAATTAAAGTCTTAATGTGGTGGAAATACATTCATTGATAATTCAAAAACCTCATGTTTTTCCTAAACAATAAATTTGAAAACATACAAAAACAAGGAAAATGTTGACGAAACAAATGCCTGAGCAATAGTAGCATGCGAATAATGCAGAAGCTAAAATAAAACTTGTATAATATCCTCAATTTTCATAATGACCTCATCGAGCTCGTTCATTAGATATTAATGTCGCGTTGGCTGATCTATAAACTGTTCAAGCATAAAAATATAGTATCTAAATTAGAATACCATCAACAAACAGGATAATTTAATCGAACAAAGTCACTAAGCTTCTTCGTGATCAAGCTCCAATGCCACTTAGTGAAGTCATTAGTAGCGGTAACATTTACTAACGTTATGATGAGGTAAAGTCTTCGGTGAAGTTGTAATTTTTTTCTTGAAACAGGTCTCCATTTAGTTCATAGAAGTTCATCGTTCAATGGAATATGACTATGGTACAATAATAATATACCACGCGGCAACTACGTTCTTTATTTTGACCGGTATCAGCCAGTGATTCTGGCAAATGAGTTACTAAATTCTATAAGTCAGACTAATTGCTAATTTTCTGAACAAAAGCTTGTGTACATGACCATGTTTTTACTTATCAAATGAGTTGAGCAACGCTATCGTATTTAACCACTTCCGTCTTACCCGAAACGAAATGAATCAAAATAAAATGGAATGTTTTAAAGAAAATTGTTCATAATTAGGGCAGGGGTTTTCTTGTAATAAGATTGCCATGGTGCCCTAGAATAAAACACATGATCAAAAAAATCAATCGTAACATGGGAGTTGAAAAATAAGGTGTCATTTGTTAACGTCAGCATCGAATGACAAATTGAAACGAAAGAGTAAAATCAATTTTTTTTAGTTCAAGTAAATCAGAATCAATATTATTGTACGTACAACGTTAATTCTATTAAAAACTAGTTTTCAACACGTGTGCGGTTAGTTTTTAACACGTGTGCGGTTAGTTTTTAACACGTGTGCGGTTAGTTTTTAACACGTGTGCGGTTAGCTTTTAACACGTGTGCGGTTAGTTTTTAACACGTGTGCGGTTATGTTTTAATACGTGTGCGGGGAATCATATTTTTCTAAATTCTTGAGGAGTCTAGTGTTTCAACAAACAAATATTTCTCTGCCTCCCTCGCAGGGTAGGAGAGGCAGTAAACTTCCAACGACCCGCTGCGGGACATCAGAACGGAGGAAATGTTCTCATGAAGAAAAAAATTTAAAACTTAGAAACAAATGTCTCTTGCGTGCATCAACGTTCCAAAATTTGATATGACTTAGTGCATGCTGTTTTAACGCAAAGTTTTGCGAATCAACTTATTCTATAAATAAACAGGGTACTTTGAAACACATTGATTGTTCACTATTTCAACGACATTTTCAGTAATTCTTAACGAAATGACTGTGAACAACATTTTCTCGTAAAGGAACATCATTATCTACATTAAAGTGAAAAAGCGTAAATTAATTTTCCTATTTGAGTTTGGTAGACACTACGTAAAATCTGCCTCACACTCTAAAACGGCCTTCGGTTTTAGTGATACATTTTTTAAATAAACAAGAGTCGAAAACATAAAATTTATTTAGTTTATACTCTTAATTTAAATGCACTTTGCATTGTGGATTTTATACCATACGCATTCACTTGCCCCATTTGCATAAATTATCTTAATTCTAAACACAGGATTAATACCATTGCGTCAATGGAAATACAGTATTACTACTTCTATGTATTGCGTTATGGGAAATATAGTATTACTACTTCTATGTATTGCGTTATGGGAAATACAGTATTACTACTTCTATGTATTGCGTCATGGGAAATACAGTATTACTACTTCTATGTATTGCGTTAGGGGAAATACAGTATTACTACTTCTATGTATTGCGTCATGGGAAATACAGTATTATTACTTCTATGTATTGCGTTATGGGAAATACAGTATTATGTACTACTACAATTACTTCAATGAAGATACAAAATTACTAGAACAATAAAGTCATTGAAAATACAGCTATTTTTGGCCCAAATAGAGCTTCTAATTCAAACTGATGTGAACATTTTGCTGGAAAATCTGAACATAAGCGTGTAGTAAAGAAATTTCATATATGATGTGAATGGTATCATTTCAACCGCTACTTCACATAAAATGAAACTTGGCAGCAATACTGTTAAATGTATCAACAACCGCGCACAAATCAAGTTACATTAACATTTATACACGCAGTGTACTGGATAATGGAGACAAGAGAAAGATATTTGAAACTCACCTGAACATAGTAGCTGTAGGCCAGGCATACTTGAATCCTGAGAACTACATGGCACAGGTGCTTAAGGAAGAAGTTTATAAAAGGCCTCTGTGTAAATTAAAGCAATGTATAGCTTTTATTTTCTATTCACAAAAGCGTGCCACAAAAAAGACACAGTTTGGTTATAATACAAAAATCTTCTTCTGTTCACAGTACAATTGTCTCGCAGGGAAAGCAACAACAATTAACATTAGTACGTACGTTTCTGCATTAATTATCAAAACGTATAAATGAACTGTCTCTATTACATTAAGAACTCAATGACTAAACTCCGAAAACGTAGAATATTATCCCATACATATTGTAGTAAAAATGTCCAGTACTATGATACATTATGATAAAAACATTGACTTCACATCATCCTAATATAAACTTTCATACAAGTACGAAATAAATGGGAAATATTTTCCCAAGATTGAAATTGAACGAATAGAACACAAGAGAACAGGGCGTCCTTTACAGCTCCTGGAATCTGGCCCCACATTCCACTTTAAAAGGGCGACTCCAATCGACGTGTTACGTTGGCCGATAACCCATCTCTTGTGGTCCACTTTTTATACAACACTTCAACAAAACATGACCACAGTTTCCGCGTATTCACATGATGCAATGTCAACTTTAGGAAAAATTATTGTTGCATAGTATGAGTACGTTTTTATTTGGTATGGTTAGCATGAATCCAGAGGTGAAAACAGCCATGCTTGTCCACCAAAAAATAAAAAACAATTCAAATTTTTTCACCAACAAAGTAATCAATCTAGTTACACGGAAAACTTTCGAATCAAGTTACTCATCATGACATATCAGGGATATGGTTTCAAATGTTGATTCGAGCATTGGTTATTGATCTTTGAAAGCAAGGCTGAGGTGCCCTTACCCTCTGAGGGTCGTGTAGCAAGGCACTGAGCAGTCTGATGCCTTCCCTCGCGCCTGTCAGCTGCTGGTGTTCTAATCAATATTCTTGGCCTCGGTAGTTGCTGGTGGTCGCTAGCTGCAAATTTCACAATGTTTGTAATATATCGATTCTCCTTTGCAAATGCTATAATAGTCTCAGTAATGGGTGCACCTGAATGAGAAATATTCGAAATCAGAACGATAAAAATTCGCTGATGAGGGGCAGATTAGTTGTTGGATAGATAGCGTTAGCGAAATATGTGTATATGTACTGAACATTTTCAGGTACTTTTGCTGAGCAAATTTCTCTACTAAGAGATTACTTAATTAAGAAATTACTGTATTAAGAGATTAAGGGTACAACATCAGAATTTCCAAAAAGTTCAACAAGATTCTTTCCGCACAATTACTGAAGCGTTTTTTAATTAAAATGAAATAATCTACATACGAAAGGCATACATATAGTGTTGCTAAGGCATTCAACCTATTGAGTGAGAGATGGGCAAGCAATACTTCCATTTAGGATCATTATTGACTTTCATATTTATGTACTGGTAGTGTAGACGTGAGAAACTGTTTACTGACTTGCAAATAATTTCTTTAATACTGGAAAATGCAATCTAACGGGCTTCAACTTCTTTTAACTGTGTATATTACCCTGAATAATTCCAGTGAACTCGAAACTATCAAAAAACATTCATGTACACATAAAGAAGTGGAACCTTGCAGAGTACCACACACTAGTTCATTTCATAGTTATGTTGCTTCTTGCTAAAAACATTACTCTGTCCGTGCAAGCACTGACATTATTTCTTCCAATAGGTTAATTTACAAATATGAATTCACTAGGTTATGAGTCAAATATGTACGTTAATAATAATATAAAATATGACTGACATGTACCAACGAATCATAGCGATTGTTAGATATATCTTAGAGTATATTTAGGTTTATTGTTTACACTGACATTGTGTTCATTTGATGATGAATGATTATTTACAACATCGTCACTTGGTGCCTGATGAGTACCTCCTAAGCTATGAAATATCATTGCATTGGAAAAAACATCTCATGCATTTTTTTGTGACAGTCAAGCAGGAAATCTTTCTGAGTAAGGTTCTTTCATTTTATATCAGTTATAGTTCTAAATAACATAAAAGAATATTACGTCTTCGCATATTTGTCACCACAACTCGTCCAGATCATATTTGAATCATGACTTTAACAAGTTATGGGAGTAGTCATTTCACAGCTTCAATATTTTTAACGGAGACAAGAAGTAAAATATGAGTTGTGTCATATCAAAGTCCAGTCGTGCTTGAAAATTCAACAGCTGTTGTCTGTGGTGACTGAAAAAAGGATCAAATTTGTTAAGTTCTGTGAGCGAAATTCACTTGAGTTTGAAAACTTGTTGAATTATTGAATCACAAATGTCTTTTCTTATTATCCACATTCTGGCTGATGACGAAAAGAGGGTTCTGAAAATATCACAAGAGCATTACAGCGGCTAAAACAAGCTACGTGTTATCGTCTTTCTACGGAACTGACAACGCTTTAAGGAAAGTGAGACTGAGATCTCGACCGCGTATTTTATTCGTGCTGAGACGACAGCTACGGCAAAGTGCAGGCAAAGTTGGGGGGGTAAACTAGTGATAGTGATGGTACTTAAAAGACTGTCAGAAGAGTATTCAGCATTTTCTCCCTGTCGAGACACAAAGAGATGGTGGCGACAGTTTTGTAGAAGCCAAGTCTACGCCTAGCAGCTATGAAGAAACTGAGAAGAAACTCAATGTGTTGCAAACAGAAACTGGTGTTGTAGTGTTATATGGAAGGTGGCATTAGTGCATACACAGTAATTTGTGCTGCAATTGCAAATACTCACACGGTATTCAAAGGATCGTCTCGAACAAGCACTACTAATAGTATTGGGGATAAGCACAGTGATCCTCAACATTTTCCAAGAAAGACAATGTTTGTGGTAGAGAAAACAATATCAATTAAGTTAAAAAATTATTAGCAGATTGCGGTGCTATTTTACGCATTGTTTGTGATATATCTAACTTTATTGGCTTCAACGATAATTTTAACCCTCCAATGCATTTCACAACAGTCAACCCTCGATAAGACGGACCTCGGTAATCCGGATATCGGATAAGACAGACGTCGTCCGGATATCCTTAGAAGGGCAGGCGAAGGAGAAGTGTCTGAAGATGATGTTAGGCCGTGGTTAGATGACACGGAAGGTGATCCCTGCTTCCAGGTGGCTTCCTAGTAGTCCGTCTTATCGAGGGTTGACTGAACTTAGCTGATGAAAAATGTACCTACAATTTTATATATGGGAATGGTGATGAAACATAAGTTGTTGAGATAGCGATTGTCAACTTAATTATGCACTTTTGAAAAATCTGTGTTCCGACATATGAGCAAGACGTACTGTGTGAAAGATGCTTCTTAAAAATATAATTTTTTTCTATTTCTCTCCCAATAAAACCGATGTTTCTCCTGCCAAAAACTCTTTGATATTGAGTGTAGAGGTAAATTGTCTTTCTGGAATGATGTGTCCGTTGATCATGAAAATAAGGTTAATAGAGGATTGACATAGGACTCATGGATATGATATATGTGATGTAAATGATATTTTGATGATACTTTGTACCGTTAAAGGCTTGAAAATGGCTAACTACCATAATTTTGCTTGTGTTACTTACATCCAGAATAAAATGTGTTAGTACCAAAATAAGAAATTTGATCCAAGAGGTCTAAATAGATTGGATTTAATGAACTGTGATTGTGTAGACCAGTTGATCCTGTAGGCCGTGATAGGTTCAAGTATGCGAGTACTTTTCTAAATGGTTTTTCATTTTTTGTCTTCGTTTACTCTATCATGAATAAGAACGCAACTCCAAATGCTACAGAATTTTTTGTCAGGTACTAAACTATTTAGCAATTTGAAATTCACGATTTGGTAAAATTTTTCGTGGTAGGAGAGACAAAAGAGAGCATGAGTTTTCCATTTCATACGCACCCGCTCAAAATGGAACGGTAGATTAAATTTAGAAATTTATACGTTCCCTTAAATAGGCTCCCCATTATACACAACTTATCTAGTAAGATACCTATTCAACTTATCTATGACCATCGTTTAATGTCATCGTTTGAATAGTGTAGTACCTGGTGATCTGCACAACAATAAAATTTGATCGCATGACCGAACGCCTATCTTCCAAGTCTTTTCTATAATAGTAATGCAGAAACTCTCTTCGTGTAATGTTTTACTATTTTGTATTAGTATATAAACCTAATAATATACATATGTATTATATATATATATATATATATATATATATATATA